>JARKIC010002006.1:0-82622 GCA_029378375.1 Mycena olivaceomarginata | reverse complement strand
TGTCTTTTTTCTCTGCATACCTGTAATACAGCCTCCCAATCCCCCCGGTCCGCGTAGCTGCACCAGAGCTTCGCGTGCTGTCCCATACCGTGCCGCTGCCCCCTTAATCCGCTCCTCGATACCCGCTTTGGAGCGCCTGGCTTCTTGTGTACGCTCCCTGCCCAGCAGTATGCCTGTGCTTGAATTGATGCGCCAGCGTGCGAATGCGTAGGTGCCGGCAAAGATCGCGCAGGGCCTCGTGCGCTTGCGCGACCCGCAGCCGCTCTTCCTCTTGCGGGTAGGTCGGCCACGCAGATGCACTCGCGGACCTCCTTCGCGAAAGATGACGGCAGATGCAGCTGCATCTCTTCCGGTCGTCGGCTACTCTCCACCGGAGGCTCGGTGCCGAGCAACGCCGCGAGACCAGGCATGAAGTGTGCTTGTTCATCGCGCAGACACTTTACCATCCCCAATAAAAGTGTCCGTTTACGTTGCAGGTCCGCCGCCTGTGTTGATGTCCATCCCCAATAAAAGTGTCCGTTTACGTTGCAGGTCCGCCGCCTGTGTTGATGTCCAACCCCGTCGCTTTGCTTCCAAGTGTACCTTCTGCCTGTCCCAAAACGTTAGCCATTACCCCCATGCGGGAATACAAACGTACTGCTTCCTCTTCTATCTCCAGTCCCGCGAGGATGAATGATGCCGGCTTATTCGTCCTCGAATCCCCCTTCTCCGCCCGAGCATGCTCCTCCTCTGCAATCCGCAGCCGTACCTCCTCCATCGTCGGTGCTAGTCGCTATGCATCACTTCGCATGACGTGTCAAATAAAATATTCACCCACCATTGTCTTCCGGATAATCGTACGGGCATGGCTGGTCGTGGTCTTGTTCCCATGCACGGACCTCTGCCTCCCATCTCATTAGCTCGTCCTCGTGTCCCTCCCTCAAACCATCCGTGAACGCGTGGAATGCTCGGTCATGCAGCATCGCCTTCGGGATGGCGAGCGCCATTTTCCGCAGTAGTGAGTTACCTGAAGCCCATGAATTCCCACTCGCGAATTATGCTGACGGAGCTCTCCCTGTAGGCGCATTACAATGTGCACTGGTTGCAGCCAGGGGTACGCGTTACAATGTGTCCCTCACCGTTGCGCGGGTGGTACACATTGTAATGCGCACTCCTGGGCCGGCTGTTGCTAGCTGCTCGGCACGCTTACTTGCTCTCGGCATCGGCGGCATGGGCCTTCCTTGTTTGCACTTGCTTCTCCATTGGGTTCACATCACTAGAAAACCCCTTTCCATTTATTAGCCGCAATGACACATTACCCGGTGAAATCCCATCAGCAAAAATTGAATTGACAGGTTGACAGCTCCACGGCACTGCCACGGTTGGCGGTTATATACCTGCTTTTTTTTCCAGCCTTTGGTTTTCTTTCCAGGCATCTCTCTGGTGCCTTTTTCAAACACTACCCTTTTCTTGAATGGCATGGAAATCAAGATAAAGAACCGAATAAAAAATCACTGAATTGACAGGTTGACAGGTTGAAAGCTTCTCGGATCGCCGTTCTGCAGCACTGCCACACTTAACAGTTATGGACCCGCTTTTTTTGTAGCCTTTTATTTCTCATTTCAGGCATCTCTCTACGTTTTGCAAACACTACTATTCCTTGAATAACATAGAAATCAAGAGAAAGAACCGAACAACAAAATCACTCAATTGACAGCTTGACAGATTCTCGGATCGCCGTTCCGCGGCACTGCCTCGCTTGACGGTTATAGGCCCGCTTTTTTTTCCAGCCTTTTTCCTGCTTGTACGTGCGAAACACTCTGTTCATACATTCTAATCGTTACTTTGTGGACTAGATAAGGCATGATTTTGCGGTTCCACTTGTGTGCCTTGCCAAGACGACTTACCTGGTTACCATTGCCAAGCCATTTTGTGCCGTTCAACTCCCTTGGACGTTGTAGTAATATTCTCGGTATCTTCTACTGGCAGGGAACAATGAACACAGAACATTTCATTGCATACCGAAAACAAAAAAGCAGCATCCGTAGCATTGGTAAATTTGCAGCCGTAATATCATGTAATTAATCACTCGTCATCGTCGTCCTCAGCATCGGGGTCCATACTGATTTCTGCAAGCTCTTCAGCGGTGAGGCCGGTGCCATCTGCAAAGGGAATCAACGTCGAAGTCAGGCTTCTCCCCGGCCGCTGAATGCGTGAAAGGCGGTGAATTGTTGACGTCCATATCAGCGTCCATCACAGCTGTTGATGGGGTGACCATCGCCATACTTCTCGATGCGCTCTTCTCTTGCGTATTGGGCAGAGCGGACGGCAAGTGCGCCCGCATCATTTCTGGGGCCAGCGGCATCGGGTCTGTGGACGCGGATGGGACGGATGGGACGGACGGCGAAACGAAGGAGCTACATTGGGAATGGACACGTTTACTGTCCACCGTGGCGTTCCCTGGTGAAAGCTGCCGGCACCGGTTTCCACCACGGTCCTCCACGGTCGGGTTCGGCGAGGTCGCGAGTGAGGTGGTGGGCATGGATTGCCAGGGGCTGCGCCGGAGGTTTGGACAAACCCAGGTCCGTCTTCGTCCATGTTGGATGAACCATCCTCGAGTGCAGTGCGGCGGACACTATTTTATTTAAAGTACTTGAGATCACGGCACTCAGTGTGAATATGAAGACCCTTATCCTCTTTTCAAAGGCTTTGGCCTGGGTCGCTCGGGCACGGCTCTCTTTGCAAGCGGCAGGTCGTCTTCGTGGTCGCCTTCGAGTTCTCCATGTTTCCTATGGCTCAAGTTAGCTCTCGGCCAGTACAGAGTGTGTCGTCTCACCTCTTCTTTCCCCTCGAGGCTTCCTTCTCTTTCTGTGGCGCCGCTGTCTTCGATGCTGCTGGCTTCTTGCCCTTCGTCTTCGCCGAGCCTTTCTTCGCCCTTTTTGCTTCGACCTCTTCCCTTGCGGCTAAAACCTCCATCCCGGTCCGCCCCTGTGTCAAGACGTCCCGCAGGACCACGCGATGTTGTTCCACCATAAATTGCCATACCTTGTTGGCCTCCAGTGCAGCTTCTCCGGCTCCTAGTCCATCTCCAGCAGCGGCATTGCAGATACTTTGACCCTGCCATGCCAGACCGAGAACGAGCAAAACAATGCCGTTGCGCCCTCGCTTGTGGAGTTTAATCCAGTCGAGCGACCACCAATCACTGCTGACGCGGCTTCGGCTCCTTCTTCTGCCCCTCGTCATCAACCCACGCTCTCCCACCGCGTCGGTGGTCCGAGGGTCCTTCCACCACTGGAAGAGTTCGTCGCCAAACTCGGGGCTGATCTTGAAGTCTCGCATGAGGCGGTGCTCTTTCATCCAATCCTCGTACTCCGTTGGGCGCGATCTCAGTTTGGGTAGCTCCCTTCTTCCTCTGGATGGTAGAAACGACCACTCGTGCTCCACAAGAGCACTTAGAAGCGCGGTGCAACGTGGACCCCACTCTTTCTCCATCAGGTAGGAATGAGCTGCGACCAGACTTTTCGACCACTCGGAGCGGTCGATTCCATCGATGGTGCTGGTCGCGGGAGGCGGCGACACAGTAGCAGGAAGCGGAGCCACGGTAGCGGGAGGCGGGGCGGGAGGTGCGGCCACGGTAGCGGGAGGTGGGGCGGGAGGTGCGGCCATGGTAGTGGGAGGCGGGCCACGGTAGCGGGAAGGTGGCGGTACGGTAGTGGGGTGACGACGGTATGGAGGGTGTCGTCGCAGTCGATGTTGGTATGGAGGATAAAATGGCAGGCGGTGTGATCTTCGGCGTCGTCGCAGGCGCCATCAGTGGCAGTGGCTCCTGGTCAATGGGAATCAGCTCCGCAAGGGACAGCCCCGCTGCTGGCATTGCTCTTTGCCTGCACGCCCCGCCAAGGTCAGCCAGCCAAACCAAGTAGTGTTTTCGAATTTACTCACCGAACGCCGCGCGGCCATAGCGCGTAATGGAGGCCTCCATTGCTGTGAACCCTTTGCGTCGAATTGGGCCCAAGTCCTCGATGTCTGTTGATTGGTCGTGTCAGAGAAAATACTGCAAGTATACGCCGTTAGCGAAATCCCGTGTAAAGCAAATACAGATGGATACGTACGTTCTCAAACAAACTTCCCCCTTTTCAGATCCTACAGGGCCCACCACAAGGATGACGACATGGCTGCCCAAACGCTCGGCGAGCGCATCGGCCATAGGTATTCCAACATCGCTCAAGGTCTCCATCGCGCTTTTTTTTCATCTCATGAGTTATTTGTGCGCCAGGTTTTGTACATTCAACTCACTTGTGGTAATCCTCTGGCGACTTCTCTGGAACCTGGCGTGATGCTTGCCATTCCCCGAGCGCCTTCTCATGCATCTCGTCCCGCTCCCCTCTCAACTTCCGCCTTGAATTCATCTGTCTCTTTTGCCCAGCAAGCTCGCACGTAATCCTGCGACATGGCGATGCGCGCACTCTGAGGTAAGATTTCCTTGGCTCCTTTCCAGCTCGCATCGAAGCCGGGTTTGATGCGCTCTACGTAGTGCAATTTGGAATAGACGCTAATAGCGGGCTTGAGTCGAGGACGCGCCCCAGGTCCACTCATAGTCTGCATGGTGCCCAGGATGCCCTGGATAGCAGTGGTGTGAACCCTCTTCCCTTGAGCTGATTCCTAAAGTAGTTGGACAATTTCTATGCCCAGGATAGGTCAGAACGATCAAATTATGCAAGAGAAGCAAAAAACTCACTGTACGAAGCTGTTTTATATACCTTTGCGCGATGTTCCTTTTCCTCGGGGTCTGGGTCGGCAGATATCACAGGTGGGTGGTCTCGGATTGCCATTCACGTTCTCTCCGAAAGGGAGGTCGTACCCATACCGGAGGAGGAACGCCTTGGTTACATCGGTGTAAACAGTCCCTGGATCACCTGTCGCGTCTCGAACTGCATCGCGGAAGCCATCAAGCCATTCGTATTTTCGGCCTGTGAAGTCGGATTTGCGCCCGGGAGCTTGTCCAGTTTTTTTGCGAGCCATACAAGTGTGGTGAGGTGTGGCGATCTGTGGTCGTGTTTGGAAGTCATCAACACTGCCACAGCTCCGCACAAGATCTCCAAAAACAAGTCTCTGATCGTACACATGCCACGCAGTAATAAGAGTAAGTGGCCCTCTATTTCTCTGTACCTCCTGCCTTTCTAACTGGTTTTTAGGATGTGTGCGAGCGCCTCCCACTCGGTTATATCCTCGGTCCTGGAAATTCGGTGCGGGGACTGGGGAATGGGGCACGGGGAACTGGAACCTCTGGAGAACTGGGCTCGGGCTAAGACTGGAATCCTGGGCCAGTTGGTTGGGGCCCCCCCGCTTGGCCCTGTGAGGCAGACATTGATGGTGACGCTGCCTGGGGCCCACTGGCTTGGCGTGAAGCCAGCGTCAGCAGCGCGGGAAATCCAGACGTCGATGGCGACTCAGCTGCTGCAGCGACCGCTTTGGGGTGCAAGGACCACTCCTCTTGCCCGTACGTTTCTTTTAATCTGTTATCTTATTCGATTGCTAACACAGCTCTATTCTATTAGAGGAGGTAAATGATTGAATGCCTGGGCGGTGTTTCATCCCCTAGGCAGACGAGCCCAGGAGTGGCGCAAGAAGTCCAGACATTGCTTTAATTACCACTTGAATTACCGCTGTCGTTTGCTGTCGCACAATTAATCTCTGTTGCCTTGCAATTTTTCTTCGTGTGACGCAATTTCTTTCCGTCTGTCTACAACAAAAGAAATAAGAACCTCAGCGATGACCCGCAGTTGCCGCATCTTGCGCAAGCTGGATATTTTGCTCAGCACCATGGGCGATGTAATTTAGAGGATTGACATACCTTCCTTTTTTTGGACACCCTCAGCGAATCCTCCGCAAGCCGACCGTTTTTCCTCTCGCCCTTCAAGCGCGCGATGAGCTCCCGCATCCACCTCCTCAGCCTTCTGAGCAGCATGAGCGGAGAGTTTTGTGCATAAAATCACATGCCTGCTGCAATTTTTTCGCACGCAGCGCGCGGGCCTTCTCCTCCGCAGAGTGGCGCTTCTTCCATGAAGCAGCCAACATTGCAGCCCTCGCCTCGTCGTGACCTCCAGCGCTGGACAGTTCCGAGACGCGGTGCAGTTTTCCGCTGCGGTTCCATGAGGTTGGTGAAAGGCTGAGCGTGTCCGGGAACAAATGTGAAAATTTGGCTGCCATCCCCAAAGGTGCGTGAGAGGCTCTGCGCACGAGCTTCGCGTAGGGCGATGGCTTCCCTGGCCTCCTTGGCGCGACGACGGACATCTTGCCAGTATTGTCCCGAGTGGAGAATTTCGTATTTGGGCATGTGGATGAGGACGAGATGGTGGCGATGAGACCTTGTGATGGCGCACTCACCACAACTGTAGCAATGGCATTTTTAGATTCCTGAGGCAGGCATCGCGAGTAAAATGAATCAAAATTCCAGGTTCGGCATGGGGAGAAACACACATACCATGTCCACGGCTTTTTATAAAGAATTAATGGTGTTTCTGTCAATTTAATACGGATGTGCACTCACCATGGATTTGCGATGGTGCACTCACCACGGGGTATCTTGAACGCGTCCTCACATTGTCTGCACGCCAGATTTTCTGAAAGCGAATATTGCCCAGGGTGCACCACAGATAAGACAATTTCCACCACAATCTAGAGGGCCCCCCCAGTCCAAAGGACATCAACAACGAGGGGAACATTGCAAACAAAGAAATAGAGCTGGAGCACGGGGAATGACGTTTGAGGGCCCAGAAAAGTTGTAGAAGGGGTCAGGAGGAGGTATTGTATCGTTTTACCACAATTTGTATCGGGAAAAAAAAAAGGGAGCTTGGAAACTTTGAAGGCGGTCGATTCGCTATATGTGTTTGGGATGGCTCCAGCTATGAATTGAGGGAGTGTGCAATAAAATCCAGAAAATACAAACCTTGCATGCAAAAATCATGCATAATTCAAAATCGTTACTAACCAAATCTCAGGATGGGTCGGTCAGGTAGGACTACCTCAGGAGAGAAAATACCAGCGGGCTGTGATTATTTGAACAGTCTTGGCATGGGTTGCAAGCGTCGGCAAACCACAAGCGTCGGCTCGCACCTCAAGATGTGTGGCGGGAAAGTGAGCGGAAACAGAATTCGGCTGATCGGTCCGCATCGAAGCACCAGGTTACCGCCGTGATGGCACGGGTGCTATTTGCTCACTTTTATTCCCGTCCACCATTTCAGGCGCAGACGTCGTGCTGGACACAATCACCACCTGCCATTGTTGACCGGATAAGGTCTCCACTATCGTTGAGATAGGTGTGTAAACGAGTTTTCTTCGCAGCGTGATCGGCTGTTGTCAAGTTGACGACTCATGGGGATACAGGTATACACCGTGTCCGTTCTCACCCGCCCTCCTCATCAACTAGTATAATGAAGAGACGAACCCCTGCCTCCAGGATTGACGAGAGTGACCCAGAGTTGTATCGTCGCTACAAAAAGATGGCAAGCTTCGCGTGCCTACCATGAGCGGTGTGTTCTTGTCTCGATTCTTTTGAGAACGTTCTGCAACAGATGTCTTCTTACAGGAACCGCGAGGCCCGCAACGCAAAGAAGCGAGAAAGGATGGCCGCCTTGCGTGCCCAGCAAAAATTCGATCCGCCCATCATTCGAGCGGCACGACTCGCCGCCAAGGGGGAGTCGGCTCGGAAGTATCGAGAAAAGTGCTCTACCCTCTCCTTTCATTGTAGCATTAATTGATAGTATCCAGAAACCGCAACACCCTTGCTCTCAAAGTGGCTGTTGCACGCTCAAATGTGCGATGGGACCGCCAGCTCGTAAAAGATGCCGCCATCCTACTCTGCATGCGGCAGCGTAATTGCCTGGACTGTGCGCTGTGGGACCTAGAGCCCACTGAGTCTGAGCAAGAGTAATGCTAATACCTCGTACTTGTTATTTAGAATTTTGTTAACATGTCCTACCGTACAAATCCTTGAAACTATGTCTTTTTCTCTATCTCGGCCCAATCTTGGCCACCGTTCCGGATGATAACAAGCAACAACAGCATCACTGATTCACCATGGCCTCACCTCCATCTCTGTTTCGCTGCGACCCTCCCTACCACCTGGACCCTGGCGAGCTCGATGCACCTTTGGCGGGGAGAAAGATGTACCTCGTTTGTGGGACGTTCGTCGAGCGGCCCGGCGTGTATACATCATGGTGAGCACGATCTGCTTGATTTTTGTGGGTGGACTCTTATCGACTGCAGGCCCTCCGCCCACGCGCAGTATCACCATGTCTCCGGGGCAACTGTGAAGAGTTATTTGGACTACAATGACCTCAGGGCTGCCTGGCACGCTCGCTGCGATCTCGGCGAGCACCCTCATCCCGCGAACAGGCAACACGCCGTGGCCACGCACCAGCCGCGTGATCAGACATCATCCGCGCCATTGACGCCATTCCGTTCGGCGCCCATAGCTTCGCCTGTGCCCACCTTCTCGCCCGCAGTGCTAGCGGTGCGAGTACCAATACGCAGATACATCATCCATAGTCGTTCTCCCTCACGCACCCCCGTCGCCCATTCTGGCCTTACCCGCTCAAGAGGATCCCCCTCCTTATACGGCTATCATAAACGACCAATCGGTGTTGACTGCATCAGTGGCGAATCTGCAATTGACCGGGCAAGGTGGGGCACATGGGATGGGGCATGGGCGAGTCCGTTCGAAGCATTAGATATTGTGTGTTCTTACCGTCGGCTAACTGAATGCATGTCCTTCAATCCAATCGTGACCATCGCCTGTTGATTCGCACACTCGGCCCTTTCCATGGATGGCAAGAAACGAAAGCGCACGGTATATACGCACAGCGTCTCTAACAAAGAATCCATCGTGACCAATGCTACCAACCGACGGGTCCAGATCGGGCACCATCCTGCGCCGCCACGGTCTCCTCAGAAAGAGGTCGACAATTTTGATTATCTGATGGGCTTTGCGGGGGACGATGAAATAGCCGGGCCTGTTCTACCTGAGGGGCCCGCCGCTCTCAAGATTAAGGTTAAGGCCAAAAGATATGAAAACTCTGTAAGTATTTCTTCGGGCGAAGCAGGCAAAAAAAACTAATAATTTGCAGGATCACCCCGTCAAGACCTGGATCCCGGAACACGACAAATATAATGACGGGCTGTTGCAATTGAAGGGGCGTGGTCCATGGTGGTCCCAAGGCTGCGCGAAATGTCACCATCCGAATCCTATTTGGCGGTGCGAGGACTGTTTTGGAAACCGACTGATGTGCGAGGCATGTATCATCGAAAAGCATCTTCACGAGCCCTTGCATTTACTGCAGGTGAGTTAATCTTTTCATTAACAAGTTAGCTTGCACTGACGTCCGTTTAGGTATGGGAGGACAATTATTTCCAGGGGTGAACGACTCGGGACCTCAATATTCGA
Source organism: Mycena olivaceomarginata (assembly GCA_029378375.1). Lineage (NCBI taxonomy): Eukaryota > Fungi > Basidiomycota > Agaricomycetes > Agaricales > Mycenaceae > Mycena > Mycena olivaceomarginata. The sequence continues at coordinate 73,198 of JARKIC010002006.1, read as the reverse complement.
TATCAAATTGGGCATCCATGGGGTGAGGACTGCCCTTTGGGATACCTGAACCAAAAGAGAGACTTTGTTGTCTTGCACGACAATGGAATCCACGTCCTCAACATCGATTTTTGCTGTTGCGCTGGCGCCCCTTCGGAGGTCGCGCAGTTGCTTAACATCGGCTGGTTCCCTGCAACACACAAGGACCCCTCGACAGCAGCGACTCTCGGCATGCTACGATGTTTTCACAAGCTGAACCTCCAGGCACGGCTCCCGGCATACGACTACTACAACACTTTACTTCTATTATCGAATGGAGCGGGATTGAAAAAGGTTCCGGTGCGTATTTTCCTATCCGGGGAATGGGACATGGATTGATAGTCATCTAGAATCGGCTACCGCAGTTTATGGTCATGATACGCGAATATCGCCACTTGCAAATGTGCAAGCGCGCCGGCCGCAGTCACGATCCCGAGGGAATATCAGCAACGAAACCAGGCGAGTTGGCAATACACTGCCGTGCGTGCCCCCATCCCGATATAAACCTACCGGAAGGCTGGGATCAGGCTCCCGCCGAGGTTGCGTGAGTGTAATTGACTACCGCCATGAATTTTCGACGACGTTATTCATAATAGATGGATTTATCGGCTTATGGTTTCCGAAGACGCCAACTTCAAAATGAAGGGACGTGATCGTTCCTCCCGAGAAAAAGACCCAACACTTGGTCCTGGATGGGCGTATATGGTTGGGAGTGACGGATACCTAAGCTTCTTGGTAAAGCATGTTCACGAGGACGAGGTGCGCAGAACTTTTCATCCTTCTGTCGTAAACCGATTTGATTAACTGTTGACTAGATTAGCCACTGTGTGTCATTTGCGGCCCTTTGGTCTGCCAACAACAAACGTGCGAAAGGATTACGGGCGTCGGGAATCGGCTCAGTCAGCTGCTCACGCCATGAAGTGTTTCGTCCGTTGGGAACTGGGGACCTTCAAAAGGGGGAAAAGTGCGTGTATATCATCCTCCACCAGTTTTCAGCGGTTTACTCGTCCAAACAGGTATTCAAACATGGACTTTCTGTTTTTCTCAAGCCTGATAGGCATCACACTGCTCACAATCGTGGCAAGTTACGATATCGCTTGTCAATGGGGACGTAATTTCTGGAAACGCGCAAAAGATATGCCCGAAAATCTACAGCTGCCGGACTGGATCGAAATCATATTCAAGGTACCAAAATTCCACCTGCCGCCACACGTCAAGAAATGTCATGGGCCGTACTCGTTCAATTACACGAAGGGAGTAGGACGGACGGACGGGGAGGGGGTGGAGCGCAATTGGTCTTGGCTGAACAGCGCAGCAAGATCAATCTCGGTTATGGGTCCGGGCTCACGCGAGGATACAATCGACGACCTGTGTGGTTTTTCAAACTGGAAGAAGACGGTGGATCTAGGTGTGTCGCTTATTTTCCGGCTGTTTCGTTGCCGACTGGTCACAGGTAATTCGCTACTCCGTAAGATGGTCTTGGCGTTGCCTCAAGCAATGATTCACAGTTGTGCCTTCCATTCGTTCACGACTGGCCTGCGTGAGGGACACGAGGAGGACTTGGGAAGTGGGAGATGATGGTGAGGGACTGGGAAATGGACAACGAGGACAGCGAGAACCCGTACGATTATGCAGAGGTGGAAGGTGCGATCTTGGTGCTGATATCTCCGTGCGGTCGCTGACTTAAATCTTGGATCAAGCAACAACGATGGCTGATGTCCTTGCTCGGATAGCCGCAGAAGAGCATGCCCGACTCTCTCGGGACGGCACGTCTGCTCTGGTCGTGAAGCCGAGGCCGTTCTTGATTGCGGGGATAGAGATTCAGGTGTCCCAGTGCGTGAATTTGGCACTAAAAACATATTTTACTGATATTACATAGAGTGGCGTTACAACTCGAGGCTAAACGCGTCAATCGAACCACGATTCAAGCCACCACGCTTCAACGCTCACGTACATTGCTGTTGGGCAAGGTCAAGGCTCTCCACAATATTCAAGACAATTATATGCCGGGATTGCGTACCTGGATTACTCAGCAGACACCTGCGTTGCCCACCGGAAGCAACGCAACACCGGAGAAAATCCCCATTTATCTGCCTTCATCAATACCGGCTAACGCACGGCAATCGGTGTGTGTATCTGCCCTCGTCGAGCAGGAGGATGCCCTGCGTGATGCACAAGCGGACGAGGCACTGCGTGAGCTTCGCACGGGACTTCGAACATGCACCTTCGCACACCGATTCAAGTGCAAGAATGTGAGCGGCCAGGGTGCGTGGACCAAGAGTCGTGAGCTGCTTGATGGTATCGAAGATCGAATTCGTTCGGCTGCTGCACGCTATCGCACGGCTCGAGAAGCGCTCTTCTCTTTGTGGGGTCCGGGTTCTTGGGAAAACAAGCTCCAGGTGTTGAAGAAAGAGGACATCCGTGGCATGAGTGAGTGAGCATTGAATGACGAAGAGAAGGAGGAAAATAGGAAGGCAAGGCTGTTGGCAGGGTTATCGGAGGGCGTGAATGGGGAAGACGTTGATGCCTACGGTGATCCAGTGGAGCTGACGGTTCTCTTCAATCTGGAAACCGGTGAAGGGCGCCGCATGCTGTCATGGATTTGGTACACAGGTAGCATCAAGGACACTGATGTTGGAACAGACGGCTCACTTCACGAGGGTATGTGTATTCCTGTTCCTTTTTTTTTGCTGTAATATTAACGACAAGTCAGATATCCGTATTGAGTGGACCAAAGCACGGGCGAGAGCGGACCGTTGGCGGGAGGAACTCATCCTCCTTGATGAGGAAATGAGACGGGTTTTGGAATTCTGTGAGTGGAAGGCATTGTGGTGGGACCAGCGCGTGGATTGCGATCGGGATGTGGCTCCAGCGCTTGCAGAGCGGCTGCACGCATATGCGCTCGGGCAGGCGGCCCGAGAAAGGGCGTAGCAGAGTGCATGGCGTGCGAAATGGGGAGCAGTACGCGAGCGGGCAAAGATTGTGATGCGCGATCACGTTGTAGATGTGACAGAATTAGTGCCGTTGGAGGTGGAGCTGGATGCTGATGAGGGGGAAGAGGATGGATATGCTTCTGAGGAGGAGGAAGATTTGTTGTAGCTGTATTAATCCAAGAATATTTTTATCATGCATTTGGGCGATTTTTATTGATCTCATTGATCGGGGCATGGATCCGGACGGAATTTCCTTTTCAAATCTCACAATCGGTTATTTGATGAGTTACGTCCGGTAATAAATAGGATATAATGCATTCTTGGCGGTATTTCGGCTAATGAATCGAAAGGAGCTTTCTAACCCAATGCAGAAGTGATTTAAGCAAGTGCAAACAAAGAAAGCCCTGCCGCCCATGCCGAGATTAAGCGAGCACGCCGAGCAGCAAGCAACAGCCTGCCCAGGAGGGCACATTACAATGCGTACCACCTGCGCGACAGCGAGGGACGCATTGTAACGTGTACCCCTGGCTACAACCAGAGCACATTGTAATGCGCCTACCTGGACTGTTGGCTGACGGCACTTACCCATTGATACCGTTTTCCTCCAATTTGCATACCCGCAAAAATCGTCGATAGTATCCTCCCGAGACCCTGGCCCAATTACTGAAACCAACCTAGCAATCATATTCAACCATGACCAATTCCTCTCCACCCCCTCCCCATCCGTCCGTCCCACCCATTTCGTGAAGTTGAAGGAAAAAGGCGCGTGGCATTTTTTGATGTGTGGCGGCAAATGAAATTTCGGCACTTTGAATTGCACTTTGACGCTCTCTGGCAAGTGCATCTCATCCGGTAGCGCCTTCATCCGTTCCCAAAAATGGCGGAACCACTGACATGTGATGTCGTAACTCGCGATAATGGACAGGAGCGCTATGCCCATCACACTTGAAAACCAGAGATAATCCATGTTAGCATACCTGCACATTGTTAGCGTGTATCTCCACTGCTGAATTCCAGCGTACTTTTCGCCCTTTTGCAAGTCCCCAGTCCCGTTCGCACGAAACAGCTCATGCCGCAAGCAGCTCACCGAGCCAATCCCCGACGCGCGCAAGCCCTTTGCGCGCTTATTGTTCGCTCTCCACAACGCGGCAAACACCACGCAATGACTGATCTGAAGAACCTGTTAACCTGTGTCCGTGTTCTTCGGATTGTTACCCACCTCGTCCTGATCAACATACTTCGCGAGATGCTCCAAGTAACCATCATTTGCGACCATGTACGCGAAGCCGGGACCGAGCGTTGGATCCTTCTCCCGCGTTGAGGTCAGGCGCCCTTTCATTTTGAAGTTTGCATCCTCCGACAGGATCAGTTGATATTTCCACCTGAGCTATCGGTTAGGCTTGATATAATCCTCATCAGAAACCCGCTTATGCTTTCTCAGGAGGTTCTTTCTCCCAGCCTTCGGGCAAGTTGATCCCCGGGTGTGGACATGCTTGACATGGGATCACCAGTTCTCCGCGCTTCGTCGCGTCAATACCGTACAACAGCTCTGCCGAATCTGCTGACTGAGGAACGCCGGTACCGTCGTGACCACGCCCAGCGCGCTTGCACATTTGCAGGTGGCGATATTCACGAGCCATTAATGTGAATTGCTCGCGGCGATCCTACCCAATGCATTAGCTCACATATATATACCCCACCCATAACAGCATTACTATACCGGTACGTCGCACATTCCAGCATGATCACTCAGTACCTCCAGGGTGTTGTAGAAGTCGTACGCAGGTACACGTCCTTGGAGATTGAGCGTATGGAAACGCCGTAGGAGGCTCAGTGTCGCACACGTTTCTGGCTCTTTCACGGTAGCGGGGAACCAGCCGATGTTAATCAACTGGTCGAGAACCGGTGTCGCACCCATGCACCCGCAAAAATCAACCGCCAATTCGTGGATGCCGTTATTCTCTAGCACCACAAACTTGTGCGGGCCGTCGCGAAAATCGCAATCTTCACCGGGCGGGTGTCTGAGTTTGGAAACGAAGTGATGGGTCGACCGACTGGAGGGAGCATGGCTGGAAGTAGCCTCCCTCCCACTTCTACAGCAAGGCGGGGTCAGTAAGCTATTGATTATTAAATGCCATCCTTACTTGCAAAATATGCAGCGGCTCATCTCGGTGGCGCTCCACCACACACCTCTTACAGAGCAACCGCGACCCAAAACAATCGTCACACCGATACTCTGCGCGCAACTCGAGACAACCTTCACCCATACAGCCCTTCACCCACCAAGGCCCACGCCCTTCCCGGCGCAAGAGGGCATCTTGGAAATTGTTGCGCATTGGGATGAAGGGAAGGAGGGGGCGGTCCTGTAATCTGTGTCAGCATGCCTTCCCCCGCTTTGAGCCTGGCATACTCACCGACTCTGTGTTCCGCGGGCCCTTTTTGCGTTTCGAGTTCTTGATTTTTATTCCCGCCAGTCCCTCCGGTGGTGCGCTTGGGGCCACGAAAATCGGGTCATCCCGCTCATAGCCCATAGCCTGGTCGAAGGCATCGTACTCGCGCCGTTTCTGGGGCGAGGGCGGTGGTGCAGGGTTAATCTCGACACGTACACGCCTATTGGTCGCCGTCGATGCAGTCGAAACATCTTCAGCGCGAGGATCGTGAATGTACACCGTTCTCTGCCTTTTCCTCAGGCGGTTCATGGTGGACTGACAAACCGGTGCCGAGATCATTTGTCGCAATTGGACATTCTAACATTCCCGCATATAGAATATTCCGAGTCTTAAGCATTCGTGAAGGATTCATTCATAGAAAATTTAGAGAAGATGCTACTACAAGCTATCTAACTTGGTCAACAGCTACGCATAAAAAAAAAGAGCAGCTCGACTTACACTACTGATTTCAGTGCGCGTAAGATCTGTTTCCGTCAATCTGATTCGCCCAAGAGCCCGAAGGGGACTGCGTCACCATGGTGCGCACGCGAAGCGCCTCCTGGATCCAGTGTTCGCGTTGGGTAGCATCGCTCCCACGCTGCCCACCACTCTCTTCAATGAAAGAAAACAGCGGCGGTGAGGGATTGTCGCACTGCCAGGACCGGATGGCGTCCGAGGTGTTGAAGCCTATGGTAATGGTCGCGAGCGGGCCATACTCATCATAAACATCGCTGGCGCTCCCACAGCGCACAGCATAAGCTAACCGACCCGCGGGAGATTGGTGATCGGCTCTCGGGTACCGTGGGCGATGGGCTTCGGCTCTCAATAAACACTGTCTGCAACGGGCAAAGTGGTCGGACCGGGGAATGTGTCGAAGGCGTGAGAACCGGGGAAGCGACTGGCTGCGTACTGGTGGCCTGGGTACCGGCAGCGGGCGTCCTGGGGGTGCGGGAGGCGGGGTTCTGGGAGTGTTCCGCATGGTCGGAGACGTCGCCTAAGTCGCAGCTGTTAATTCCATGGAGTCGTGATTGTGCTCGCCGCAGTCGCAGCCGGCATGCCACGCAGCCTCGAGCTCCTCCTCCATGTAGTACTTGTCAATGGGGCCGGGTGAATCGGGGACACGATAGATGGGTACAGAGCACCAACGACCAGCGGCCATGAGGGAAGTAGGAGGCGATCAAGATGTGTCGGCACGTGAGAATTCCATTTGCAAGTGATTTATATTAAGATCCTGGCTACACTGCATTGATTTTGAGAAATCTGTAGTAGCGTCTATTGGTACCATTTAGCTAGAGCTTTGTACTTCTCTTTATCAAAAGTATGCCGACTCAAATTTCAATAAACGCTTACCGTTTCGCACTTTTCTCAGTCGCAATGTCCGAGCAGGCCTTGCGCTTCGCCACAGTCACGGCTACCGGCGGTGGGGTCACTGCAATGTCCTTGGCAAGGTTGGCGTTCAGCCGCGCGAGTAGCACCTCATCAGGGCTGGGCCGGGCATCGAGTAGGGCCTTCGCACGTGCGGCCGCAGCAGATAGTTTCGGTACGCGTTTGGGTGGGGGCGGTGGAGGGTTAGGATCCAGAGGACCAGTAGGAATGGTCAAGAGGCGGCCATCGTTTTGGACGACAGTTAAGAGTGGAGCAGCTCTCTGCCGAGTAAAAGTGTAGGCCACGCCATGCTGCTGGCAACCAAAGAGTACGAATTCTGCGGGAGGGCTGCGAGCAGCGCATTCCATGTGTTCGCGACGTCGGCGATGATATTCCGCCCAGTAGGATGGAGTGCGGATGATCTTGACCTGGCGACCAGACATGGTAGTGACGCAAATTGCAGAAGCGAAGTCCCAATATGGCAATGGCAACATCGATGTAAACAAACTGCCAACACCTTCCTATATCGCTTGACTCGACTGCTGCGTGATTCTGATACATCTCCATTGATCATGTCGTGTTCTTCCAAGAACAAACAGAGCGGGAGAAATTAGATTAAAATGGTGTGGAGTTAAGGGCACTCAAGTTCGTCGACTTCGAATTCACTCACGGATTCGTGCAGCATTTTGAATTTTTATTGGCTTTCGTAGTATGTAGTGCATGTAAGGACAGTGGGCCAGGTATATATGAGTAGCTAAGATTACGTTAGATGTGCGACAAAAAGCTCAAGATAGAGAGGAAAGTCATCATGCACGGAAACAAGACGAGCTAGATTAATACAGCAGGGATGGAAGCGATAATGAGTAATGCTGGGAGTGCAGGTATGGAGTCCAAGAACGTGTGTTGAATGTGAGGCTTGTTGTGAAATACAATTGGATGGCGGTTGCTGGTGAGTGCCAAAAATGTAATGCAGATGAGAAGGCAGAGAGAGAATGCGAGGGGAGCTACCAGACAGTGGGAATGGCGAAGGCAAACATTTTGTCCTTGAGGGGGTGGATCTGCAGTATTTCGATAGCGATAGGCCGGGGGACATCTCGTAATTGCTCTCGGGTTCGTGAATTCTCGCCGTCAAGTCCACGGGCCCAGTTGGTGTTGGTGGCGAAATCAACGAAGCAGGAAACATCGTGTTGGAATAACTGTGTGTCAGCGTATCCGGTGTCATCGGCGACACTGAGTTCTTCTACAATGGAGGGGGTATCATGGGTGGTGGTGGCGCCGGATATGGCTTCGTCGGTGTCGCTTGGCATTGCTGGCCAAATATCGGGTTATCGACGGTGAGTTCCCAATCGAGATAGTTGCACATTTCGCGCTCCATCTGATTGATCTCCCGCAGGGTAAACATGCCCTGCGCAACGATACTCCACAATTTATTCGAGTAAGTGTCGTCGCAGATGACCTTGGAGACAATCATGAACACGGAGATGAAGAGGTAGTGGCAGGAAGAGCCACGTGCGGTGGGGAAACGCGCTTTTAGGCGCTGCAGCAAGACAAGTGTCACATAGGTGACGGACCGATGCAACTTTGTGTGATGGAGGTGTACGCAATATAAAATAAGGTAGCTTCGCAACGCGTTTCGACGTTCATTTAATGTTCATATCTCATCTGTGTCTCGATATTTCTGTATTATTGACACCCATGGCACCCAACTAGGTTCGTTGAAAGGTACTGGGCTGTACTACAGCTAGAAACAACCCCCTGCGAAGTTAAATTTGCTTTGTATTCACTTCCGGATCCCGGAGCCACAGAAATGGAAGTCGGTGCAGAGCCTTGTGGCTAGTATGGTGGAGAAGGATGCTAAAATCAATTACTAACCAGCTCCAAGAGCCTGAAAATTTCATCCAACTGTGATTACCGTAAATGAGCGTCAAACGCGTTGCGCGATGGTGCATGTGATCGTATTGACACATCAGACTTCCAGGGTAGGAGGTCACATTTCGCCGACGCATGCCAGATCGCCGCCCATCGATCATCATGCCTTCATCCTCCACTTCTAACCAGCACGCACCCATTGGTCTTCCCCCTGCCCCCTCTGATGCTCTCGCACGACAAATGGCGAATGCGGAGACCAACCGCCAGTGCCGACACGCTGACGCGCAGGCACGCTACCGCGAGAAGCGCGTTTTTATTTGCGTTTCTTCTGGATTTGTCTTTGGCTGACATTTGTGCCAGGCATTTGGCAGAGACTCGAAAGAAGGCCAGGGAGCGAATGCAGCGGTATGATTATATTTCACCAATACTGAGCTACGAATTGTCTACTGATACACCTGGCAGCCTGCGTGCCACTCGCGCCCTCTCCGAGGACGCCAAACAACGGGCGGCGGAGCAACGTCGAGAAGTTGACGCGGATTATCGCGAACACTGCCGAAAGCAGTACATCGTCTAGCCCCCTACCTGCCATGCGCTCATCTCCAATGCAGCAAATTCATCAAAAAATTTGGGCACCACGCTTTCATCGACTTTTACTTGCCGCTGCACCAGGTCTGCGGGCTGCACATCTTGGGGGAAACAGTTTTTGTGGTCTGATGAGCCAACTCCACAGGGTCGCAAGCCGCCAAAGGCAAGGGGTACAAAAACATCGTGCGGGGCGGCTGCAGCTGAGTCGGGGGTAGACATTGTGTACTGTTTTAATAGATCTCCGCACGCTTGCATTCATCGCATTTTTCCAAGCATGGGTGTGAATAAATGAGAATATACATACAAGATAGCGCTATGTGATATTATGCAATACTTCTACCCTCCCCGACCCTGCAACGAAAGGCCCTCGACGGCCATCCCCTCGCATGCAGCGGCCTCGTGAGCAAACGTCCTCCCTCAGCCGGCCGAGGGTGGTGCTTGACGAAGAGTCCGCCGGCGAAGCCCCATCCGCTGTCCGCGTCTCCCCACGTGTCTTGCATCAGCCCAGCTGCTGCCTGAGCCCCAGCCGCCAAATCCACCGTCCGCACCCCCCCACCCACCGTCCGAGCCCGACCCACCGCCCGCGTCAGCCCAGCTGCTGCTCGAGCCCCCGCCGCTTACTCGAGCCCCCGCCGCTACTCGAGCCCCAGCCGCTACTAGAGCCCCAGCTACTCGAGCCCCAGCCACCGCTGTTGCTGGCAGGGAGCGTGGCCCATGCAAGGGCATCATTCTGGGCGTCAACTACGTCTGCCAGTCAGCTCTGAAACAGCACAACGGAGCATTGAGCTTACATAGGCTGACGCCAAGGGGAAGATTGTTGACAGGAGCTGGGGCACGACGGCCAAGTCGGTGGCGAGCCCACGCGGGTGGGTGATATGGCGCGGGGGCGGGCAGCACGGAACGGAAAGACAGACGTTCTGAAGCGCATGAATAACGGTTGGGTAGTACATTGGAATCCAATACTTACTACGAGACGGTGGCATCGATTGAGGAAGGAACGCGGTGGATAATAGGAAAGGAAAAACAGGGTGGCTATGTTTGGCCAAACAAAGTGCTTGGAATCAACAACGCGACTTCAGCAATGGGCCGCAAAAAAACAGGAAACCCTGTCGGGCGTGTATCAGCTTTCAGCGGTGAAAAACTGGACTGGCTGCTCAGCTTCAAAAACGACTTCCGAACAATGGATCGCTCAAAATTTTATAACGATGTTACGAAGAAATTCTTAACGCGCTATGGTTACGACCTGGGGTTTGAAGAAAATGTCCCAGGCGACATCCAGGACTGGGAGCCGGTGGACCGGAAGGTGGGCCTCGACCGTGAGGAGCTCGCGAAAGAGAATGACTTCCAAGAGGGCATGAAAACGGCCCTGCGCAAAGTACGTTGCTAAATACTTGAATACGACCGATTAATTTTTTTGCGCGTAGAAACTAGGCAACTGGTTCCGGCATCGTTTCAACGGGAAGAGGCTGCATAGCGCGGCTGTGGGCAAAATCCTGAGTAGGATGCAGGTCATGAGCGGCAACGCCAGGCGTCCTCGACGTAAGCCGAATGTCGCGGTGTACTCTGGGAAATATTACGCGTCTAAGTTGAAGGAGGGATTCGACAAGGTGTGGGACGAGGCGAAGGAAACCCTCCCCCCTGCCGCGCGTGTTGCGATGTGCCAGGAATACGTGAAGCAGTGCTGGGAGAAGGAGTCGGACGAGGTGAAGCGCGAAATCATGGAGGAGGCCGACAAGCAATACGAGGCTGCCATGCAAGATTTTTGCGGGACAACGATGGGTACCTGAGCAGTCGGCTGAGGAGTATCATGAGTGAGTGAGATCATTATTTGGCTGATATCGACTGACCTGGAATGTTTAGTGCCTTGGAGACCTTTGACGAGGTCGGGATCCCCCTCGCCGACGCGTTGGCCGAGCGCTTGGGGATGCATGTCGTCATCCTAGCCGTGGGGCCGGTAGGGAGTCAGAGGGGGGAGGTGCGCCTGCGGTCGTGAGTCACACAGAGCAAAGATCAGAGAAATTGGCTGACCGATGGCTTCGCAGTGTGTTTTCCGATACGTCGAGCGGGCAGACTACGAAGATTTGGGGGGAGTTCGACCGCACTGGGTTTACGGCGGCCGAGGCATCGTTGACGCGCTACGGGCGCGCGTTCTTCAGTAAGCGGAAGGTACTGCAGATAAAAGAACAGGAGATAACCCTTGTTTTCTTCTAGCCAAAGAGCAATGCAGGGACCGTGCGTGGCCGCCGCCTGAAAAGGACAGTTTGGACGAGCTCATTCCCATGGATGAGGTGCCAGCGGTAGCTACCGTCTCACAGCAGCCTGTGAACACCTGTTCCGTCTTAATGCAGCCACCCGCGCTCAATCCCTCGGCTGCGGCCGCTGGCAGTTCGACGGTGTTGCCGGCTACTGGCGGCGTCGTACCCACACCCACAGCCCCAGCAGCGGGCATCGCATTCATGCCTGCGGGAGCCGGCGGCGGAGGGGGGGCGGCGGCTACGAGGGCTTCCACCCCGCCAACTCGAATGCCAAGCCCGCCGCCACCGGTAGACCAAGAGGGCTGGTCGCAGACGCAAATCGCCGTGTATGATCTGATGATGAAGAAGGAGTGGGGGCCGCGGTGGAAAGGATTGATCAATGCTATGGTGAAGTTCGAGGAGTCGATGCGTTGGGATGACAACAACCTACCTCGCAGCCAAGTGCGACCCGAGGAGATCGGGATGTGGATGAAGGAGCACAGAAAAGCGGGGGGACTACCACAAGATACTCCCGAACTTCGGGGAGCGCATGTTGCGGTGGTGGCGGGACATTGGGCCCGAATATCGCCAAAAGCTGAGGCCGGAGGGACTCCCGGAGAGCGAGGAGTGGCCGCCAAAGACACCGAAGGCGGAGAGGCCTGGAGCCTGGTGCCACCTCAGCGCGTCGGGGAACAACGGGATGCTGTTAGTGGTGCAGGCGTTGACGTGGTGGGGTCAGTGGATCGTGAATCAGGCTGCAGGAGAGGGACTGGGGGCAGGGGAGGCTGCGTTGGCTACGAATGAAGAATGGCAGTACATGCTGGGCGAGCTGCTGTATGCGCTTGACTTCATGACGGAAGAGCTTCCAGAGGAGGAGAGGGAGTCCCCCGCTGTAGAAGAGGCGAATGCGTTGGCGCAAAGGGTATGCGAACAGAACGGGAAAAAGGGGAGGAAGCCTCAGCCAATAGCGAGCCTCTCTGCGCCGGACAGACCAGCAGCGAAGAAGAAGAATCCGCCAAGAAAACAGACGGCGAGAAAGCGGTACGTAAAGTAGTTAGTTGGGCGTCGAAGGTTAGAGCTAACGAGGCCATAGGAAGCGAGATGGAGAAGGAGAGCCTGAAGAGCAGCCAGAGCCCCGCAAGGCGAAGACGAAGGGAAGCGGTGACTCGGAGGCAACAGAAACGGGGAGGCTTCAGCCTCGCCCTCGCCCTCGCCGACGGTAAAAGATTGCATTCTTCTTGTACACACGCCACTCACGAACTCGTCTGACAGCCCGTGAACCACGGAGCAAACCGAAGAAGAATCCAGTGCCACCGAACGCGGAGCGGCTGCAGCTACAAGGGATGCAGGTGGGATTGGTAGCACTACGGTAAACGATGGGCGTGGTACAGGGGGTGGCGGTGTGGAAGGTGATGCGCAAACGGGAGATTCTCCCGCTTTCTCGACCATGTCGGCACCGGTGGGAGGAAACACAATCGTCTCAAGCGCGGAGGATGTCGAGATGTCAATGGTAAGGACCGGCGACATCGGACAAGGCCCCACCGGCAGCAGTACCGCAATTCCAGAGGATAATGGGGGAGTGCACCCGTTCGGAAACGAATTTGGAGATCCATTCCTCAAAGATCCGTTTGCAGGATTGTCGGCTGAAGAAAGGGAAGAGATAGAGAATGATCCGGAGGCCAACGCGGAGGATGAATTGGATGAATTGGATGATTGAGACCATCGCAGGAGCATACCTGCTGCCAAAGAGCTCGGGTGTTATTACTGTAATTATATATATGCGTTCTGTGCATTTCTTCGTGGGATTCAATTGGTGGAATGTGTGTGCACACAGGCACAATGCCGAGCTGCCGGTTCCGAATCTGTGCAGCAGAGAGTAGCCGAATCGAAAACGGTTTGAATGTAAACAGCACCAAAGGGAAACCACAATGCCGAGCTGCCGGTATCAAAAGTACGAGGCGGAAGGCCCGCCACCCAGAGTGCACATTATAAAGTGTACCAGGCCTGGAGGTTAGCCAGGAATTGTAACACGCACCGCTGGAAAAAGCGGGCCATGTTATAATGGTACTACAGGGTGAGCTCCCAATCTAAGCTTCGCCTCCCATGCCATCTGATATTTTTCCGAGTGTAGCCGGATCTTCGACTCGTTCCTCTCGACGAGCGTGCGCGAGCGCGTGTTGGCGCCCTGGTGCCGAGCCTGTAACGCCTTGTATGTCAATAGCCGCGATTTCACGTGAAGCTGGTTCCGAAGGCGGTCTAGCGCTGTCGAGCATTGCGCATCCTGCAGCTTCTCCTCAGTTGCAGCCAGATGTGCCACGCTCTCCAACGAGCGCTGCGCCTGACTCAGTGCGGACGGCAAGAAAAGGGGTACGTTTTCGGGCTGCTCGTCCTCCGGCACATTCTGGCGCTGGCCCAGCGCTACGATCGCGATGGGGGTGTATGTCGCCTGCAGGTTTCGAAGCCTCTGGATGCTGCGGTTAAGGCCTCTCCATAACGCCATGATGTCGATTTGCTGCGCTGTTGTTCCAGCTTTCTTGAGCTGGACTTGCACACGCACACGTTGTCTAGAGAAGCTGCGGTCAGTACAAGACCCGTATCTTGCTAACCCCACGTACTGTTCGTCCTCGACCCCCAGCCCCGCCGCCACAAACGACGCCGGACTCACAGTGTGGATTGACAGCACACCCGCCTGAACACGCGCCATCTCCTCTGCCTCGAACTGCAGCAGGACCTGCGCCTCCGTGAGTCCTGACCGCGCCGTTAGCTCCCCGTACCAAGACCTTCAATCGTGCTCACCTCGCATGGGCAGCGAATAGGGATTTTTTTGGACGGGTCAGCCTCGTACTCCTCGACCATTTTCTTCCACTCCCTGATCCGCTTGCCCTGCTCCGTCGAGAACTGGATGAAGGCAGCGAGCTGCTCCGCATATTCTTTGTTCGCGCGGTCTAGACGCGTTCGTAGATGTTCTCCTGTACGATCCCATCAGCACCCAGCTTTATTCACCCGAATCGTCGCCGACATACCTAAGCCCACCAGCTTTTGCCAGTTCCACGAGCCCCAATGCCCATTGAGGGTATCCTCCCTGGAACCCGGTCCCATCTCCCGCGTACTTGTCCCCACCCCGCCGATATGCGCCCAAGGCCGCTCGATAGCCTCGCCGTCCGTTTGCGCGCTCCCGGGGGTCCAGTCGAGAGAGAACTCGTCTTGGCATCCAATGAGGTGACCCTTGATATGCATCTTGGGGATGACGAACTGCACCAGCTTCAGCACCAGATGATAATGAACTGCTGTTGGTAGCTCGAGAAGACGTTTCTTGAGATTCCACCACCATTGACAAACAATGTCGTAAGAGATGATCTTGCGGAGTCGAGCGTCGATGTGCTTCAGAACACACGCGATGACCCAGTCCATATTGGCGTATCTATTGCACCCCAGACTCAGTACCACGGACTCAACCCCTGAGCAGGAAACACGAAACGCACCGTTCACCCTTCTGCAGATCGGCCACACTGTTCGGCAGCACAAACTCGTGCCGCGCACACACTACCATGCCCACGCCGGTTGCCGCGTAGCCTCTGGAGTATTTGGTATTGGCATAGTCAAGGGCCGCAAGGCCGCTGCATGTACTCATCTGTTGGAACAATGAGACTCGCCCTTCCACGATCCGCACGGCAAACTTACCTCCTTCTGGTCCGTCACCGACAATAAAAACTCCCGAAAGCTACTGCTGGCGACCATGTACGCTAATCCTCAGCAAGGGAAGGATCTTTGAGGTAGCTTGAGACCAGACGACGTTTCAAGCGGAAGCACACGTCCATAGCCAAGAACATGATGTATAAAAATCTATGTGGCCCGAAGCAATCAGGCCCCGCGCGCGATTTGAAAAACAGTAAAAATAAAAAAACCCACCTAAACTCTGGTGGTGCGTTCTCCCAGTCTTCCGGCAGATTCACCCCCGGGCAATGGACAACATGGACATCGCACTGCTAACTCTCCCTGCGCTGTCCCCATAGCTCCCGACTTTGCATGCCCTCGACCAGCCCGTTTCAGCATCAGGAGATGGGTATACTCCCGCACCATCCGCAGGAATGCTTGATAACGATTAGGAGGTTTGATGCCCGCATTGTTGGTGAGTTTCTCGAGAACGCTGTAATAATCGTACATCGTCGTCTTGGCTTGATACGTCAGGGTGAGGAACTGATCCAGCACCTCGAGCGTTGCACATGTCCGCGGATGCTCGTCAGTCGCAGGAAACCCACCCGGTGTGCAGCAGTTGCTCTTCCGGTGGACCAGCCCACAATCACAGCTCGCAGTCGCATGCGTCGACCGCAACACGGTGAATCCCGTTTGTGTGGAGGACGGCGAAGCTGTCATGTAACTGGACGGGCTCCGAGCAGCGGGTCCCCGGCGGATGTCCGAGCTGGACACGCAATCCCAAAGCGTGGAGCGACGAGCCCTCGAAAAACCGCCCGTTCCATTGCTACCCAAATGATTAGCGACTTATAACGCGTCCACGCCCCCAACAAACTCACCTCAATCCGATGCAAAGGGTTGTGACTGTGGGTCGCGACCATGCAGTCGCTGCAGAGCAGCGCGTCACCATAGCACGACTTGCACCGGTAGATGTTGCGCTCCATGGTGGACGCTTTACAGCCTGCGCACTGCTCTGCTCCCGAACACCATATACAGCCATCGCGACGGAGGAGATTGCCGAGGTAGCTGTCACGGAGACCACGAAAGCACGCCCAACGCGGCATCCTGTTCGCCAGAGATGTAAAAATTAGCCACCCCCCCAAAAAAACCAGTAGTGAAGTGGAAAATAAAACTACTGACCGATGGCTTGGAACGTGCCGTTGGCTTGGGGTCTGGAGGAGGTGGATCCATGCCAAAATCGTCCAGGTCAAAGCCCATCTGATAGCGATCTGTTGTGTTGTCCACATCGGGCTCGGGTAGGATGGGAGCTGGTATAGATTGCCAGCTGGTATGGTAAACCTTTTCAAAAAGACCATGCTAAGTACTGGACAGGCTTTTTGTAAAAAACCATGGTATCTCTCAAAGTAGACTTTTAAATGTCCCATGCTAAGTGTTAAAAAGGAATTTAAAGCAAAGCAGGAAAAATGCCCAAAACAAGGATTGAACGGGTGACCACTAGATAATATTATTATCCAGCATTGTTACCACTACACCAAGCAAGTGATATTGGGCTGTGAAGCTACCCCAGCTAGGGTAAGCCTAGGCTTACCCTACCTGGGACTGCTAATACCCAGACCTAGGGCAGGCAAGCTGCCCTAGGTCTTTGAATATTGTTTGTCACTATTTATTATGTGTTTCATAATATCTACTAACCCTAACTAACACTAACCAACCCTAACCAACTCTAACCTCTAACCAAAAATAAGAAATACACCTGAAGGCAAAGGCACTAACCCCTAACTCTAACCCCTAACCCAAACCCTAACCACCCTAACCCCTAACCAGGCCCTATGTGGGCCCTACAGGGGTGGTGCAAGGCTTATTCTGAATTTCCCTATTGAGTATAGATTAATGTGGCTAGTACATTGTTATAGCTTTGATAGTGTAGTGGTTAATGGCATGGCTAGAATGATGGCCATCATGCAAGGGTTTTTGGTTCAATCCCCGCCATGAGCTTTCTTTTATTTCTCCTTTTGGGGCTATTTGAGAGATACCAGGGTTTTTTACAAAAAGCCTGTCCAGTACTTAGCATGGCTTTTTGAAAAGGCCTACTGGATCTAGTGAGATTGCCCAGCACGGTGATGCTTGAAGGGGGCGGGAGGAGCCACCGCGGACTTCCTCGCGATAGGACCGCAGGTTGTCGCCAGAGACACGGTCAACAAATGTCACGATCGGAGTCTCCGTGTGATTGCCGGTGATCTCGGCTAAGGAGAAAGTCGCCGTGTGAGAACAAACATCACCACTGCCAGCCAACCCCGTCTTCCTTCTCTTTTGAGCCCGCGACGACATTCGCTGCGATTTGGGGGCCCCATGAGCGATGAAATTTGAAGCAGCTCGACGTGTTTGCCACCTTACGCTTTACTCTGCTCCTGGCTCATCGGCTTACGTCCCCACCCGCGGTGTTCCATAGTCTGCTACTGGATTCCTGGTCTGCTTTTTCGCTGCGAGGCCGGACGCTGAGTGGTGATCATGGATGGATAAACCAGGACACAAGTCCCTGGGTTGTGACCTCTCGCTGGTGAATTATTTCTTGTGTGCATCCTCGTCATGACTCAACACCGCTCTTATCTGGAAGCCAATTATCTAGAAGCCTTAATCTAATCTGGTAAGTTGACTTTCGACGTCTCCTCTTCACATTTCTCACCTGGCTCTCGCTATAATCCCCAGGTGCTAGCAATTTCACACCTCGTACAGTCCACACGGCTAGTCTGACTTGCCCGTGCGTCTTTGCCGGGACCCCAACACTCCAACACTTGCAATTGACGCCCCTATCCCACCAACCTGCGCCAGGATCCCTGCCTTCCTGTCCGCAGTACAGTGCCGACAGCTGCGAGATGGTTTACGAGGCATGCCCGGTGTCTGCAGTACCCGACACACATCGCCAAACCCACCGCACGGACAATGAGACTGGTCTCGCGGGTGCGGAGTTTGGGATGACTCCGTGCTTTCACAGTGGTACAGGCATGGGTTGTGGGAGTGGGGCCGTTTAAGATATACCCGGTGAGTCCTCTCCTCATTTATCTAAGCACCCCCGGGCTTATGTCTCCCTGCAACACCTGCCGCCCTCCAAAAAACACCGTCGGTTTCGACGGCGTCGGCACCCTTTCTGGCCAAGACCACACTTCCCGCACATGCCTCTGGTGTCCCCTAATCTGCCCCAGGCCGAATTTTGAGTCGCATCCTCACGGGTGAGTGGAACGGTCCACCTGAAGCCAGCGATCACGTACTCGCCACTACCCATGTCACGGACTCGCCACTCATTGAATATTTTTGCAGGCGATTCCAAGTTCCCTTTGATAAAAACGAGTCGGCCAATCTCAATCATCATGGTAACCGGCTCTGTTTCTTTTTGGAGGGATTTTTTGGGAGCAGGTGGGATGTCGAGCCTGAAAGTGCGTGCATTTGGCCCTACCAATTCACTAGACCAAGTAAGTCTTTTGCAAAAGACCGGCTACCCAGCAACGCGGGGTTTTGCAAAGCCCTGCGTGTATTGACGTACAGCCACAGGAGATCCAAATAAGGAAATGTAAATAGAAAGTCACCAGTGGGATTCGAACCAAAAACCTTTGCATGATGGCTATAACTATAGTCAAGCATTAACCACTACACTACTAGAGCTGTATATATCCCTCAGTTTTCATAGCTCATATATAGGTGGGAAAATACAGAATAAGCCTTGCACCACCCCTGTAGGGCCCGCATAGGGCCAGGTTAGAGTTAGGGTGGTTAGGGTTAGGGTTAGAAGGTTAGAGTTAGGGGTTAGCTGCCTTGTCTCCCAGGTATATTGGAGTTCTTTGGTTAGGGGTTTGGGTTGGTTAGCTTGGTTAGGGTTGGTTAGGGTTTTTTATCCCATCAAAACACTGAATAAACTGTGCAAAACAATTTTCAAAGACCTAGGGCAGCTTGCCTGCCCTAGGTCTGGGTATTAGCTTACCCAGTTAGGTCAAGCCTAGGCTTGACCTAACTGGGTAAGCAACCCAGACATCTATAACCTCCTTGGTGTAGTGGTAGTGATGCCGGCTACTCTTAGTATCTGAAGGTCGCCGGTTCAATCCTTGTTTTGCACATTTTTTAAGGCAACATTTACCATATATGGTTAGCGTGGACTTTTGCAAAACCCCGGGACGCTGGGTAGCCTGTGTTTTTTAAAAACATTTACCATACCGGCTGACCAATTAGTGACAATAGCGCTGATTCCTAGATAGGACTTGCTCTCAACCGCCACACTTCATGCCTCAAACTTCTCAAACACCATCCACTCCGAAGTAAGTCGCCTCCAGCACATATCTACACTACCCTTATCCACTCACCACCCCAGCTCCGAGGCAGACACCTCCAAAAACAAGGATGAGAGCTCGAAAACCCCCAAGAAGACACCCACCAAAGCCCAACGCAAGCGACAACATGAGGCCAACCGCGAGTCGTCGGCTCGCTATAGAGAGCGGTGTGTACGCCCTCAACTGCCTCCTCCTCACGTTCTAAGTACCTCAGGCACCGGGAGGAGCTGCGCGTTATCGAGCGCAAGCGGGCCGCTGATCGGCGGGCGCACCTCAAGACTCTGGAGCCGGGGGACAAAACACTCGAGGCTGCGTGCGCATGCGCTCGCGAGCACTGCCGCCACTACCGGATCGAGTGAGTTCACCGCCGACGTCCTCACTCTGCCCTCTCCCTAATATTCTTCAGCAATCAGAAATCTCTGGCTCTCAAACAGCGTCAGGCGCGCAAGAAAGCTTTCATTGAGAAACATGAGGCTCAGGAGTTTTTCGAGGCGTGCTCGGGCTGCCTTCCGCGAGAGCGTTATGGACGGCACATTCGTGTGGACATCGTCGTCCTCGATCTGATGATTCGCTGTCCAACGTAGTTATCACAAATGTATCATTCAATGATAAAACTTCTTTCTTGTAAACGGGGTTCCTTAGCCTGATCGTGCAATATCTCGCTGCTCTCTACGGTGTTAAAAAAACTCGAGGGTCATGGGAGAAACTTGAGATGTCATGATTGGGCATCATGGGAATAATAAGCCGGCCGGGGGAATTGGTTGGTTCCCACCGATACAGCATCAGCAGCGCCCTCACCCCACCGCTACCCGCTCGCCATAACTGCCCTCGATGGTGGCGAGCAAGAGGTGAGCGATCATTAGCCGATTCAAAACACTAACCTCTTTGACAACCCCCCCAAAAAAGGAAAAAAACGTAAGCAAAACGTGATGTAACTCCGGTTGTCCCCCCACCTCTAGCGCCTTGAATATCGTCGAAAAGATGATCGGCGGCAGGCTACACCCCCATTTCGGGGGTCTGAATCTCTGATTCTGATTTTTCCCGATTTTTTCTGATGACTAGTCGATCAGGAACCATAAAATCATGGTCTCTCCCACCCAATTTTCACTTTTATAAAAATTATTTTCAGATTCACAATCAGGGTCATAAACTCTTCCCAAAATGAGGTTGATGTACTTTTCAATATTTTTGCTTACCTCTTGTGGCCGAGCGGGCGGGCGACACCAATGTCCAAACAAGCCCGACGCCACAACCCTATGCCCTTCCAGCGGATTCTTCGCTGTTACCTAAAGTTGTGCCTTTTATACCAGCGCATCCTCGGGTCTCGCCCATTCTTTCCTCTTTCTCTACCCCCTCTTCTTGCTTGCTCGACGCTCTTGCTCCTCCTGATCCATCATTTCATGAAATGCCCTGTACCCCTCCCTACTACCCCTCGCCTGGACACGAGTCCAGAATTGCCCATGACTCGGCCTCAAGCTGTCAATATTATGCGGTGTGGCAGGGTCGAGTGCACGGTATTTACACGAATTCGTAAGTTCTTCTCTACACTGGACGGCTCCCTGCTAATGCATGCCTTCGCACAGTTGGATTGCGCGTAGCATGTGCGATGGGTTCACCGATGCCCGTCACAAAGGATTCAAAAAGTGCGCTGAAGCAGAGCGCTGGTGGGCGGACTTGTGCGCCCAGGAGCATCAAGGCGGCTGCCCGGCGTTTGAGCCGGTGACATTTACGCTCGACCCTCCGGCCAACACCCATCCATCCAGTGCACCCTGCACCGTTCCCATTCTTGGCTTGCCCCCTCGTGTTCCTATTGTTGGCAGCATCGCGTCCGCCAATGACCCTACCTCCGGTGTTCTCCCTATGCCTGCGGGCTCCCCGTTCACCTCCTCCACCACGTCGACGTTGTCAGCGTCGTCCGTGTCGTCGGGGTCCACGTTCTCGGGGTCTGCCTCGTTCATGAAGAGCCCCACACCCAAAGAAGAGCCTGCGAGTCCCCAGCTGCACTTGAACGTCCTGCCACGTGTTACACCCTCACTCAGGTGCAGCTCACGCCGACCGGCAAGGCTCGCGGCGACGTCCTCGTCGCCGAACGCGAAGGGCACTGCGCTGCGCAACCCTCCGCCACGGCGAACCCTCGTGCTGCCAAGCAGGTCGAGCACGCGACGCCCCGTGCTGCTCCCCAGGAGCCTCGCCCCTCCGTCCTCATTACCCCGGTCGCCGCCGACGCCAATACCGCGCTCATCCCCGCTGCGCCAGCTACCCCGGCGCCTGCCCCACGTCAATACGCAATCCGCGGCGTGGCCGTGTTTTATCACTCGCATGGGGCGGCGCTCGTGGCAGCACGTAGCCTCAACAGGCCCACCGCGAAAATTATGGTATCGGACAATATTGAGAAGCTCGAGGCGTGGATGTTTGGAAAGCCGTTCGTGGGGGAGGACGAAGACGCGTAGATGAAATGTAGATTTTCTTGTGGACCTTCACCGTTTGTAGCTGTGCCCGTCTTTGCATTGTGTTGTTTGTCGTTGCTCGTTTTCTTGGACTCAACTATACTATACTGTATCCATATCCTGTACATATCCTCTAGCCTGTTTCCATACCTGTTTCCATAGTTAGTATAGTTGTGAAAAAAAAAAAATTGTTGGTTGTATAGTCTTGTGCGACGCGGCATTGATTAAATGAAATGAATACGAGCAAATGGTGGTGCAGTGGCGCGGCCGTCTTGGTTGCTTGACCTCATCCTCGTCCCAAATGGCCAAACCCACTCTCATTGCCGACCTCCAGCGCGGCGAAAGATCTGGTTTGATTTTGCAGTTCTGCTACACTCCCTTGCCAACGTCCAATATGATATGCACTGCTGCTGCTGCCGCTGCCAAAAAATGTTTCGAATGTGCGACGGAGAGGGAGTTGAGAGGGTGTGGGACCTCGTACTCGCCTGAGCGCAGTCTGAAGCGAAGGATGCAGTCGTCGTGAGGTGAGTATACTGCTCGCACCAGTTCGCAGACGATCTGATATGGGACGATGTCAAGCCCTGAACTCGGAACTCCAGGCTCGTAACCGAAGGATGCATTCGTCGATCATGTTGAGGTGACTATACTCTATACTTCTCTCGCACCAGTTCGCCGAGGATCTGATTTTTTACGATGTCAGGTGAAGACCCGACTGGGAACTCCAGCCTCGCACATCCTCTACCGGTTTCCATAGTTAGTTTGGTGGTGAAAAATATATATATTCTTGGTTGTATAGTATTGTGCGACGCGTCGTTAAATGATATGAATACGGTAGAACGGACTTCAGAAAAAGGTTCGAGCAAATAGCTGTGCAGTGGCAGTGGTGCGGCCCTCTTGCTTGCTCGACTTCACCATTCATCTCTGATGGCCAAAGCCAAGAGCAAAAAACCCAACGACGACGCGACCGAGGACGCGCCTCGTAAAAAACGTGGCCAACCGAGCGACTTCACGGGCGCGCGATTGGAGTTTTTGACGGACCACGTCGCAGATTACCTCGCTGCATTGAAGATAAAAGGCAAGGACGCAAAGACGGACGGCCTTGTGGCTTTCTGGCCCAGGCTTTTTGCCAACTACTGGCGGTGTTTCCCGTGGAATCTGCCCTTCGACCAGGACCCAGACCCTGACACTCTGCCCGATCCCCTAGATGACGATGACGCAGAAGACGCGTTCGAGGCTCTGGAAGAGAACCTCACGCCGGAGGAGAAGGAGCAGAAGAGCAAGATCCAGCAGGATATGAAGGGCGTACATATATATCTTCGTTAACAATATTGTGTATAAAATACTGACGCGGATGCAGAAAATTAAGAGGTGATTAGCTCGGCAGCGTTCCGGGGGGATGGGCATCCAGGGCAATGCCTACTTTCAGTTTCTCTCGAAGCTGCGGTGTCACGAAGACTCCGTTGCACCGAGAAAACCAAGTGATTTCCAGTTTTATATGCGCCACGATGAATACAAAGACGCGGTGATGGAACGATATACCGAGAGATACGGCGACCAGCCCAAGAGTAAACAGTTGGCTCTACGCTGCAAGGTCGCCATGGAAATGTTGGCGGAGGAGCCGGACGAAGTGAAAAGAACGGCTGGCGGCAGAGTGCGACGCAACGCATGCAGAGGAATTGGAGGCGTTCAGCGAGAAGGACATGCCGGAACCTGATGCAGACGAGGAAGTCCAGCGCCAGTAAGTGGGCCTACCTGATAAAGTTAAGGTGTCACTAACGGGGGCCTGTAGGTGCCGTGAGAATTTCTTCGCTGTCGTTCAGCCTTTGCTGGCTGGCCTCCACGCTTACACTGGGTTGACGCTGAACATTATTGGAGGGCGGATCAACGAGGAGACGCAGCAGTTTCGAGACGATGAGGTATGTCGCGGAATATGCCCCAAATTGGAGGCAGGTCTTGACTGAGAATGCGCAACGCGAACACGGGAGTTGTGGACGGCAAGGATTGGGCGCGGTGGGATCCGGAGGGATACGCGTCAACGCTCAAGACGTACTTGAAGTTCGTGCATGCAGGATACATGGGTAAGTGGGCATAAATAAGATTGGAGTTAACTGACGATAATTGGTGCAGAATCCCACAAGTTGGTCGACGGCAGCGCGTCTGCGTCGATGTCCGCGATCCCTCCAGCTGCCCCAGCTCCGGACATGGGACTTTCGGGGATGCAGTTGTTGCAGATGCCTCAGGAGGATGGTGGTGCTGGCGGTGAGATCAACGGCAACGGCGAGGACATTGAGATGGGGCCTGCGAGTGAGGCTGGCCCCCCACCGCTGCCGCCGCTGGTCGAGGATGCTGACGACAGGATTCTCGAGGCGGGCACGCTCTTGCTGGTGGTGCCTGCTCCCACTGCGACGGCGGGCCAGAGCTCGGTCGCGCCGCCCCCCGCTCCCCCCGCTCCTCCTGCTCCCAATCCCAAAAAAACCGCTGCGTCTGCCGCTAAGGGCGGGCGTAACAAGGCGGCAGCGACCACCAAGAAAACACCCTCGACCGAGGCCGCAGCGCTGTCGGGTGTTGCACCTCCCACCGATTCCGCTCCGTCGCCGTGTGATGAAGTCGTGGATGGGACAGCCGCCGTCCCGACCGCGCCGTCGACTGCAGCTGCGTCCACAGCGCCGCTCCCAATGTGGGGGCTGAGCAACGTGGGGGAGGCTTTGCGCGCAGAGATCATGGAGTTGCAGGGCGCCGAGCGTGAGCGGTACATCTGGAGGCTTCGCCAGATGGACGACTTCTACCTGCAGCGCGAGAATAACATGGCGAAAAACCGGAAGCTCATCGTCAACCTGGGCTTGAAGGACGTCGCGCAGTTTTTTGGGACGAAGCGGAAGCGCAAGGATGGGGAAGGTGGATCGCGGAAGAAGCCGAAGAAGGATAAGGCGGATAACGATGAGTGGTCGACTGAGGAGGAGGATGACGACAGCGACGGGGAAGGGGGCGGGGATGGGGATGGTGAGGAACATGCGCCTGTCAAGATGAGAGCAAGCACGAGGCAGGAGCCGGTGGCAGAGGGTACGGGGAAGGGGAAGGGGAAAGTCGGAGCAAAATGGGCGGAAAACGCCAGGAAGATGCTGGAGGGAGGCGAGCTGGGGCCGGACTGGGAAAAGGTGGTGGAGATCTGGTGGTGTCTGGAAGCGTCTTCCAAATTTGCGACATCGGTAAGTCTTTCAGCAGATCTGTCAGAAAACGGCTAACATACCAAAAAAAACAGACCAAGGCTCATCCAACAACAAAACGTCCAAAGGCAGTAGGGGTATGGGTGAAGAACGCGCGGAAGGGTGTTCCGCTGGACATTGGGAATATGGAGGAGGAGGAGTGGGGGTGGTGGAAGGCCATCAACCCCAAATGGCGCTTGCATGACGGCGAACTGTTGGCCGGCGAGCAGAATGGGACGTGGGATGCGTTGAGGTGCCCGGGCCAGAACGGGTTCCTCAATGTTATCGTGTGTTTGAAGTGGTGGCGCTCCTCCATGGAGACACCATCTGACGGATGGACGCGCGCGGTCGCTGATGTGACCTGGGCGCTAGAAAAGATGATCCTAGCGTAAGTAGGACTTGCTTGCTTTCTCTCGCCCCCTTGCTGACGAAAATGTGAAGGAACGGCAGTGAGCTACCAGCCGCTGAATTGGGTACCCCGGCCCCAGGCGGGAATCCCGCCCCCGCCCCCGCCCCCGTGACGCCTGCTCCAAGCGGGAGCGGCGCGGCAAGCTCGAGTGCGGTCGAGACGCCGCCAACCTATACTGCGCTTGTGCCCGATGAGGCGGCGGATCCGTCCCCGAACCCCGCCCCGAACCCGGCCGCAAATCCCGCCGCCGGAAACGAGCAGCGGCCCGGGCTGTAGAGCCGAGGCCCGTGGCGCGTCGTGCACCGGGCCCGGATGAGCGAGGGGTCGTTGTGTACGCCGTCCGATGTCCCGCCCGAGGACCGCTGGGTGTGGCGGCTTTTTTTGGGATTTTTTTGGACCCAGAATGGGTATGTTTTGCGGGCGCGCAGCGCGTATTTGGAGGGCGAAAAGGGTCAGGAAGGGGGGAGGGGGTAGGGCTTGATAAGGGCTGGGAAGCCGGACGGTGGAGCGCCAGCGGGGGGCGGAGCGCGGCGGGTGTGAGCCACTTTTCTGTCCCGATGTAGTATGTAGCCCCTATTCAATGTGTTTCGGCCACCCACGGCATCGCCTCAATGATTGTTTGATGGATTTTGATTGCATTCGACAGCGCCCAGGCGTTGCCGAAACCTCCATCAAGCCGCTGAAATCACCGCCGGAGCGCTCACGTGCAGATGGGCCAGCTCCCTAAAGTTTCGCGAAAGGGTCCTGGGCCAGGGCCCATCTTTTTCGCGAAAGGGTAACTTAATGAGCTGAAAAGCTCATGGCAAAGAAAGCCGAGCTCGACGCGCCTGCAGAGCCGAAGGAGGAGCCGGTGGAGGGAATGGTCCCGTCGGCCGATTTCATGGCCACGTTTCCATGTCCGCCTGGCTTCTGATTGGTGGAGGGGTATTTGGTGATGGATGAAGAGTCGGACGCACACAAGGAAGGACGTTGATTACGAATTGGAGTATGATTAGTGTAAATTGTCGAATCTTGCGAAAAATTGTAAATCCATTTTCTTGAATAAACCGCGCAGAGTCGCCAGTGAGACGGAAGTGGCCGGAAAGGGTCGGAACCGTAAGACGACCGGAAAGGCCGTAAAGCGACCGGAGCGAGGGCGTAACTCAAACTCACGTACGCAAATAGAACCGTAGGCCGTAAACCAGGTGTAGGGGCCGTAAGTGGAACGGAGCCGTAAACTCAAATATGTTCCCATTCCGGACCAGGTTTTTTCCGGATAACGAGTGTGGAATGCAGCCAAGAGTTCTGGCGCGTCCAAGTCGAATGCAGGAACCCATTGGTACTGATCACCAGTATGAGACCAACCAAACCACTCAACGTAATAGCGAAGAGGGCAACAGCGGTAACGCCTGTCGATCTTGGAATCGAGGATCGCCGCAAGTTCGAAATGTTCATCACCATCGATAATTTCGACGGGACCAGGCGGAGGTTGTTCGCGGCCTGGGAACGGATTCAGAAGTGCGGTTCAAGCGTTGATATGTGGAAAACGGGGTGAATGCGCGAGAGGGCTTTAGGAAGCCGGATGCGATAGGAAGAGCCGGAAGTTTTCTCGATGACTTCGTAAGGACCGAAATGCGTCTCGGAGAACTTTTCCGTGGGCCGCGTCATTGCGATGAACTCTGTTGAGACAAAGACTTGGTCTCCAACCTCAAGCGGAGGGTCCGGAAGACGTTTCTTGTCCGCAATCTCCTTGTAACGCTCCGTAGCAATAGTCAGCTGCGTTCGGAGGTATTCATGGACAGATTGGAGTTCGTACACATAATCCTGAGCCTTGTCGACATCGGGACCAACGACGGTCGTTTCGGAGAAAGTGAGAAGCGGGTGGTAACCCTTGTTTGCGAAGAACGGAGACACGCCGGTAGATGCATTAGGAGCGTTATTGAGCGCAAATTCTCCAAGAGGAAGGAGTTCAGCCCAGTCGTCCTGGTGATACGCACAATACATGCGGATGTACTGCTCGAGGGTTTGATTCATGTGTTCCGTTTGTCCGTCGGCCTCCGGATGATGGCCGGATGTAAAATGCATGGTCATGTTGAGAAGTTCGCCCAATGCGCGGAAAAAGGCGGAAACAAATTCCGTGCCTCGGTCGGAAGTGACGTGGGACGGAACACCGTGTTTGGAGAATACGTGGATAAGGAAGAATCGGGCGAGTTGGGCGGAGGTGATATGTCGGTCGCAGGGGAATAAGATAACCTGCTTGGATGCACGGTCAACAATGACGCAAATGCAATCGAACTCGCCGGAATAAGGGAGGAATTCAATGAAGTCGATGGATATCGAATGCCAAGGACGTAAAGCAACCGGTAATGGACGGAGAAGGCCGTAAGGCTTGTGCCGCGGGGCCTTGTTGCGCTTGCAGTGAGTGCAGGACTTGCAGTAGTCGCGGACGAAACTACGCATTTCCGGCCAGGCGTATTCACGCCGGACGAGAGCCAAGGTACGGTTCTGTCCAAAATGGCCGGAGAGTATGTGATCATGCTTATTTTGCAGGACACGTACGCGGAGTATATCAGGTGTATCGCCCGAAACCTGGGGAACATAGATCCGATTGCTGAGAAGAAGAAGACCGGTTGGATCCATGGTCCAGCGCGTGGAGCCGGAAGTGCCGGAAGTCGCGGAAGCGATACCGGAAACTGCGGCTGGGTCGTCAGGATAGTGGGAAATGATTTCGCGGTGCAGCGAGTCAAAATCCATGACGAGAGATGCTCGGAGACAGACGTCCTCGAGGAAGGTAGTGTTTAGCAATGCGGATAACTGATCGGAAGTGAAAATGGGCCGGAAGTTCTGAGGATTGATCTGGCTGAAGGCCGTATCCCCCTCTTTAGGGTAGACGTCCCATCGTCTAGTTAATGCATCGGGTTTCCCTCCGAGCTTTCCGGGTCGGAACCGGATTACCATATTGAAATGGCAAAGGTATTCGGACCAGCATACTTGCCGACGGGTAAGGACCTTAGTCGAGGCAAAGTATTCCAGATTCTTGTGGTCCGTGACAACGTCGACAGTGAGAGGGGCACCCTCGAGATAATGACGCCAATGAGTAAAGCAATCAAAAATAGCGAGTAGTTCCTTATCATGCGTGTCATAGTTGAGTTCCGGAGCCGTAAGGGTGCGGCTCCGGAAAGCGACGGGATGGAATTCACTGTCGTCTCCAAGGATGGAGAGAATGCCCGCAATAGCGTAGTCGGATGTGTCCGTCTCGACCATAATCTGACGGCCGGGAATCCAGTGATGGAGTACCGGAGCAGCCGTAAAAGCGCTTTTGAGAGTGTCGAAGGCCGCTTGACAAGCGGGCGTCCAATCCCACCGCTTGCCAGTACGAGTGAGGCGGGTGAGTGGAACGGTAATGCCGGAATAGCCGTAAATAAAGCGCCGATAAAAGTTACAGAAACCAAGGAAGGACTGAACATCCTTCACTTTCCGAGGTACTGGCCAATCCGTAATAGCGGAAATTTTGTCCGGCGCCATGCGGAAACCGTCGGGCGACAGAATGTAGCCGAGGTACTCGCAAGTGGTGACGCTGAACTCGCACTTGGATAGCTTGCAGAATAATCCAGCTTCGCGTAGATGGCGAAGCACCTCGCGGACGTGATCCGTATGATTAGCCGGATCGTCGGAGTACACGAGGATATCATCCAAGTATACCACGACGTAAACGTCCAAGAGATCCGCAAAGAGGGTATTCAGGAAGCGCTGGAAAGCAGCTGGTGCGTTGGAGAGACCTTCCGGAACGACCCGGAAATTGTAGGAGCCGTAACGGGAACGGAAAGCGGTTTTGTACTCGTCGCCAGCGGCGACACGGAGCAAGTGATAGGCGTGGCGTAGGTCCAGTTTGGTGTAAATACGCGCCTTTCCAGGAGCGTCGAGGAGATCCGCGATCAGAGGAGCGGATAACGATCCTTCTTCGTGATGCGATTCAATCCACGATAGTCGACGCAAAGCCGTAGACTTCCGTCTTTCTTCTTAGCGAAGAGAATCGGAGCGCCGTGGGAGGAACGAGATGGATAAATGAAATCCGCCTTGAGGTTCTTGTCGAGGAACTCCCGAAGCGCGGTCAGCTCGGTTGCGGAAAGGGAATAGATGGGGCCGACCGGAGGCTCAGCACCATCGACAGTCTCGATCTTGAGATCGAATTCGCGATGAGGCGGAAGATTGTAAGCCTCTGATTCAGAGAAGACATCGGCGAAGTCGTGGTACTCGGCTGGAATGCCGGACAAATTCGCAAAGTCCAGCTCGGCCACAACGCCAAAGCCGTTAGTCTCGTCGACCGGAGATGCGCGGAGTGTATACTGGACGGTGCCTTTATCGCGAATAATCGCGTGGAAGGCTGCCGCATTGACCATAGACACAAGTGGGGCAGAAGTGAACGGACAAGGCGTAGATGCCTCAAACAGAATCTCCATAGAAGGAGCGGATTTGAGCGAAGACGTCAGCGGTATTGAGGGAAGGAGAGCCAGGGATACCGGAGGTTCTGCCATCGCCATCTCCGTAGCCGGAGAGACCGCAACAGGATCCGGAATAGTTTCCAGGAGTGTCGACACAATAGATTCGTCGTAAACAGGGCTGAACTTTAGTGAGGCGTTGCGCCAATCAATCAACAGATTGTAGCGGCGTAGCCAGTTTAGTCCAAGAACCAAGTCACAAGCAGAATCCAGACGGGTGACGTAGAATTCCATAGAATGGACATCGCCAGAAGGGAACCGAGGGAGCAATTGAAGCTGTCGGTCAATGATGGATGAGGAGCCGTCGAGATACCGGAGTTTAACCGGAGGAACTGCATACGGAGAATACCCATTAGATTCGCAAACCCTAGTAGACACAAAACGGTGCGAAGAGCCGGAGTCAATGAGCGCCCGCAAGCGGGAGTTGAATCCCGCGGCAACTCGTTGTACAAAAGACGGACACAGGGTTAGGCCCACGTCCGGAGTAGGAAAACCGGAAAGAATGCCGGAAGGCAAGAGATAGTCCGCAGAGAGTAATGATACATCGAGATCAGCATAAAAGGCATTAGGGGAAAGAGTGGACGCGTTGAGAGTAACCTCGGGAAGCACCTCGGAGTCAACATGGCTTGGACCAGGTGCAGAGGTATCCGAGCCGCTGCCTATTTTTTTGACTCGGAGGAAGAAGCATCAGCGGTAGCAGGTGCGGGATCAGAAACAGTCGCGGCCTTGCCTTGAGCGCCGGCCGGACGTTTGCGGCATTCAGCCATTTTGTGACCCACGCCACCGCAGAACATGCAGAGGTTGTTCTTCATGCGTCGCTCGCGCTCCTCCGGCTTGAGCTCGCCGGTGGAGTCGAGCTTGGCAGCGTATGGTTTCGCCTGCTTAGACCCGGAAGCCTGAGCCGTGTTACCGTTGGCCGGAGTATTGGCCGGAGGATTGGTCTTGGGCGGGGAGTTGGTTTTTCCACCGCCCTTGCCTTTACCCTTGGACTTTCCACCACCGCCACCACCTCCCGAGGCCGCAGCACCGGAAGAATCGCCGGAAGACTTTCCGGCCGGAGGCGGATTCGCAGCAGCACGCTCGTTCGCGCGCTCAGTGTTGCGGCGATGATACCGCTGGTCGAGCTGCGAGGCGAGGGCTTTCAGCCCGGCAAGTGTGACCAGAAGCTGGTTCTGCGCCATGGTGTCCTTGATACGGCTTGGAAGGCCACGGTAAAATGCCCGGAAAAGGGCGGCCTCGTTATACCCAGTCATAACCACATGGGTGTCGAACTCGAGCTGGTAAGTTGCCAGCCGATCTCCAGGCTTCATGGAGAGAGTCTCCAATGAAATCTGCGCGTCGCCGAAGGGATCGTGCGGGCCGAAATTCGTCGCAAGCTCTTGAACGAAGAGCTCCCAGTTCCCATCCCAGAATGGAATGGGTGCTTGTCCGTCAGCGAAGATGTTGGGCTGAAACCACTGCTGAGCCGTTCCGCGAAGATACGACCGGACGTAGAAGATTTTCTCGTCGTCGGTCAGAAAGTCTTGCGGATGTTCCGCTATGTGCAGGTAGATCTGCGACATGAAAGTGGCGAAATTCGATGGGTCGGAGCCATCGAAAGTATCCGGAGCGTGGGAGGAAGTACGAGTGGAGCGAGGAGGGGCGACAGAATTCCGAGCGAGGAGAGCCATAGCATCAGCCATTTGTTGAACGGCGTAGTCTAGCTGAGGGTTATGCGGAGCCGGAATATGAAGAGTAGGGCCGGGGGGCCCTTGCGGACCGGGAGGACCTGGAGGACCTGGAGGCGGAGCCGGACCAAATGGTCCACCACCACCACCGCCACCACCTCCACCGCCACCAGGTCCTGGATCCGGAGCCGGAGCACCGGAACCGGAAGGTATTCCAGTCGGAATGGAGGGATGAGGCGAAGGCGCACCGCCAGATGGCGGGCCTCCACCACCTCCACCACTGCCGGAACTACCACCTCCACCGCCGGGAGAGCCAGAAGGCCAGGAGGCGGGGGCGGAAAAGAACCAGTGGGAAGAGAAGTGGATTGTGGGGTGTTTGGGTCAGGAGCAGGAGTTTGAGCTCTACCTTTACCCTTATCAACTGCTTCCAAAGGAGGAACAGTAGCCACACGCGGTCCAAGGTAGGGATATATCACGCCCGTTTCACGGGGTGGAAAATCAGTCGATACAGGCTGCTGTTCAAGAGGATCCATAGGATCGTAGACCTCCGGAACTTCTTCAATTGCCGTAGTGACCGGTTGGTAGGATGCGCGTCGGCGATTAGGGGTAGGCGATCGCATACTGCTTCCACCTGATTGATGATCATACTCTCGAAAATCCATCAGCTGAGGATATGCCGGACCGGGATAATGGGAACCAGTCGGAGAAAAACTGAACTGCTGAGGACGGAGAGCAGCACCGCGCACTTCCTGAGTGAGAGGTGGGCGAGACCACATTGTTGGAGCATTCGGCCGTAAAGGCCGGGATTCCTCAAAACGAGGCTGCGCGCGAGAGTGAAGATCTTGTGGGGAAGAGATGATGCCAGAGACATTGTCGTAGGAGAGCTGTCCCGGAACAACGATCGGAACAATATTGCTGAACTGACGCGAGTCGCGTCGTCGGTTCCGAAAGTCGGGGGTATTGGCGAGGTGGCTGTAAGACATTGAGCCAAATTAGGTTGAGTTGAAAATACTGTTATATCCGTGTTGGAAAAGGCCGGAAGGACGGAAGGCCGGAAAGACGTAAAGGCCGGAAAGACGGATAGGGCCGTAAGTGATACCACGTAGGAGATCGGGTACACCAACTAACTTGGCTCGACGACGAAGAAAGCAGAAGTCAGACCACGGAGCAATGCAGAGGCAAAGCACGTTAATTTTCAACTAAAGATACAGTAGAACATAATACGTATTTATACTAAATACGGAGATAAGTCTAATGCGGAAAGAAGTATGCAAAAGACAATAAGTACAGAGAAAGACAATAAGAACAATAAGAGAGAAGCATAGTTGCATAAGTCATATGTTTGATTTGGGGAACACTCAGAAGACCTTCATTGCGGAAACCCCAAGGTTTGTGCATCAACGGAACTAGCCGGAGCAATGGAAAGTTGGTTTGGCCGTAATGACCGTAAAGACGGCCGTAGCCGGAAAAGGCCGTAAAGGAACCGGAATGGATCGGAAAGTGCATGGTCATAACACGGCCACCCATTGCCCCCTCCTTCGCCGCTGGCTCCACCGACTTGTAGCCAGCCGCGACAGGACCGAACACCCCAGTGGTGTTCCGTTCCCTTATCGACTCCGCGAGTCCGGACCCCTACCTGTGCAGGATCGACATTGGGACAATGTCGCTAGCACACAGATGAGCAAGGAGGAGAGATGAGCGCGCGCGCCTGGGTCGTGGCTGCACCGTTTGCACATATCTGTGCTGCCCCCATCTCCTGGCGAGACTGGAACTGGGGGGCAAGCACTCCTTCACTGAGAAGAGATTTGCTTTGGTGGATCTCTGCTCTCTTCCCTGCCGATTTCCAGGTCTATCGCTACTCAGTGGCTTCGACAGCGTGCTTGGCAAGTGAGCGCCCCCTCTTTGGCTGCTCCTCGTCCACGCCATCCGAGTTGTTCGAGGAAACGACACTGGAACATCGGTGTTACTCTCACAAGCCACCTATCGGGCGACATACCGCGCTGAGCGCACTGGAATTTGTTCGCGACGACGCTGGCGTGCGGGAATCGCATTGACGACCCGGTCGCCACGGTGTTCAGCCGGTGCCGAGCTTACGTGGCGGTGAGGAGTCCTTGTCTCGCACTACGACTACGTCGTGCGGCAGGAGACTCAGGATACAGGCTCTGCAGCCTGTTCACCCTCTCCATGCCTTCCTCTACACTATGCTTACCTCCCTCTGTGTTTCACTTTCTATGCTTCTTTTGTCTCATTCTCTTTCTTACGGCGCTCTCACGGACAACCTGCCGGCTCAATGCACACGACAAGTACGCCAACGGACCACCCTCCAGTTCTCCCGGGTCGAGGTGCGGCTGGTGCTGTCATCTCCCCAACACGGAGTCTGGCGGCGCAAAGTGATCCTTATGGTCAACCCGCTTGCTCAACAAGGATACAATGATTACCCTTAGCGCCTTCAAGTGGCTGCTTGGGTAGACCACCCTCCAGTTCTCCCGGGTCGAGGTGCGGCTGGTGCTGTCATCTCCCCAACACGGAGTCTGGCGGCGCGAAGTGATCCTTATGGTCAACCCGCTTGCTCAACGAGGATACAATGATTACCCTTAGTGCCTTCAAGTGGCTGCTTGGGTACCGAACTACGCCCTTAAGCGACATCTTCGAGCCCTTCAGTCCGTACAGGCGGGTACCACGTTCTGAGGAGCTGTCTATTCACGAGTGGGATTGGGGGGCAAGTGGGCCACCATATGCACACGTGCGACTGAGACGCAGCGGACTCCCGCGCATGCTCTGGCAGGCGTCAAGTTCGAAGGCTCCTTGCTTGCTCCAAGGTGACTGTGTGCTTTGGGTGTTTGACGAGCTCCGACGACGTGCATATGAGAAATGAGTGCTCGTATTGGCGTCTCTTTCTCCACATCATCAGCTTCATACCGATGCATCGATCCACTCGGTGTGCTTTCTTGGAGCACGGATACTGCCTTGTCACGCTCCCCTACCCGCTCTAACTATACTCGATCAGCTTCGGCAAGATGCGCGCGTTCTCGCTGGTTTTCTACTCAGGGGATGTCTCGTTGCAGCTTCCTAGAGCTGCAAGTCGTCCCAGCTCACTCTCTGAATGGATCAACAAATTGCATCACTCCCTATGGCAACACATTTCGCTACCACCGCAAGACACCAGTCTTCCAGCATTGCTCTAGGTCCCCGGGCTACCCATTGAGGCACTGGGCTAGGTCCAGAGGAGTGCGTAGTGGATTAGTAGAACTCCGTAATCTCTGAATGGCTGAATGCAGTAAGATAACACTCAACAGCTGAAGGACCTCGGGCCACCGCTCGTCTTTGTAGGTCGCCACAGCCAATCCACAGTGTCAAGCCGAACAATGAACAGACCATGGACGGCAAGTGCGGCTGCCGGCATGTATCTAGGTACCGATACACTCGCAGTCGCCATTGGGGTGCGTTCGCATAAGCAGATTAAAATCGGGGAGGAACACGGGCGAGGAACAAGAGCGTGGAGAGTCTTGTGGACTCGTAACACGCGCACACCTGGCTCTTTGGGGAGCTTGGTCGCGAGCTCGAGTTGGGAGGGGTGGTGCTGGTTTACAGTACTCGGACGGGTACGTGCACAGTGCCAGATGCATCCGTGTGTTGAAGAGACTGGGCTAGAGCGGGGTGCATGGAGCGCCATGGGTATATCGGTGGGCTCAGTGGGCTTGAGGACGGCAAGTTTATGCTGCCGCAGCTGCGAGTTGAGTCCCAAAGGCGATTTACAAGGATGTGGGCCTGTGATGGAGTGGTCTCGACTTGTCGCGAGCAGGAGAGGCATCCCCTCGAGCAGATCCTCGTCTATGCCCGTTCCGTTGTAACCAGTCGTGATACAAGGCTCTTTAATGTAACCTTGAATTAATCTTCTTCTGACCCAGCGGCCATTTTTTGAAGGAATATAATTTGAGGAGATATACTACGAATTGGAATATGCAAACGGTGTACGTGGGTTCTCGGGATGCGGGGGTAGGTCATAAGGCTCGGGAACATGCATGTAAGATGTCTCGTCGAGCGAAATGTGGGGATTGAATGTTGGGTCGAAGGAATACGTGGGGAGACCGTATGTAGCGAGATATCTGTCTAAACTATCTTGCGAGAAATTTTCGTAAGGCGGTGCGGAAGAAGAGGTACTTGTATGAAGTTGTGAGTGTACCGAGTGAAATGAGTCCGGCGCCGTTCCGTTCGCAGAAGGTTGGAACGAGGTGGAAGGCATGTCCACTTGCATTGGTACCCCCGGAACAATGAACTGGGTCTCTTTGTCCAACCAAGAGGACTGATGGAGGGGGTGGGAGTGCAGGGCAGGCGCCAGGGGTGTCGTGGTGAATAAGGGTGCTTCATTGACACGGGCGGCACTTGCACGCCAACCCGAAGGTAAGTTACCTTTAAATCATTAACAATATTCAATGTCGGCTAGATGACTTACTGTTGACCGTGGAATCAGGTTGAGAGGGCTGTGCAACATTGTCTTCGTTCTCAAGTGCTTCCGCCACGCTGTGAGGTCTCCGAGCATGCTACGCATCGCTCGTCGCCTCATGGCCCCTGCAAACCATCTGCACAAGTAACGGGACGAGCTCGGACGTACGCGACGAATCTTCCTAAATGGGATTCTACGTTACCGGAAGCAGCTTCCGAACGAGACTACCGCTCTCCCCCACATCTGCATCGTCTCCCCCGTCATTCAGGCTCGCTCCTGCACCATCGTCACATGGATACGACCCCTACGACGCGACCTTTTGCATCCAACGAACTGCTCCCGCGGACTGCATCCATCGCTACTCGGCGTCCACCAACAGGATACGACCGCTCCCCTGTCATCCACATTTCCGCTCACTCTCTCGCACCGGACAGACCTACCGCGCACCTGATGCCGACCCATCGGACGAGGCGGACAATATCCCGACACAGCCCATCCCCCACTTCACACGACGCATCGACTAGCCAAGGGGAGACCATCCGTCTCTCCCCCTTCCTGAGCACTCGAGCACCCGCCAACACAACTATCAGGAGCTCCAGACGTATTCCGAGGTCCTTTGGCCTCACTGTGCCTCGCACGCACCCAGAGACGATCGGTCTCCTCAGCAGAGGTGTCTGTTCTCCTCCCATATATGCACCCCGAAACGCCTCATGACGTCCCCTGCCCCCTGGAAACACCTGCGACCCGCATGGCACCTCTGGAAATGTGGGAAGTCGTCGAGGAGGTATAAAAGGGAGCACATTTAGTAGGAGTAGTCAGTACCTTCCGGCCTGCAGAAGTAGCTTTCGGGGTGTTTTCCCCACTTTCTGTACCGTTCTCAGCTCAATCTAAAGGGGTACTCCCAGCCTTCCCCGACTTCGTACCTCTTGTGCACCCTCCTCCTCGTCCACTGCCGGAGGCAGGCCACACATCTTGCATTCGCTCGTTCATCGGCGTCTCACCTCTCACACCTCCATCAGCAGGGTCCCTCCTCACCAGACCCGGTGTCACCATCCCAGGCTTCCTCGATTAGGATCACCGTTCTCGCGAGCCTCGCTCTGTAGAAAACAGGCCCGGAGAGAAGCCGTCACATATAAATCGCCGTCCATAGCCAACGAGACCAACCGTCTCGCCGTCGACCAAACGACGTCGGTGTCATCGTCTGTGCGACACACATCGCATCTTCAGTGCTGGTTCTAAGGGGAAGAGCGCACGAAGGAAAGCAGGCAGGGCAACGCATTTAGGGTTCCAGTACTCTCGTACGGGGAGCCAGGTTTAGGCATTCACACCTTCTTTACCGTTTTCACTAACAACAGGTCCGCCGCACACGTCCACACCTAGGAGACGAACGGTCTCCACAATCCCCCGTTCACACACACACACATACACCTATCGCTCATACAAGGCCGATTCGCGCACCGACCTTCCGCTCTATCATTCGACTATATCTTCCCCTCTAGAGGACGAACATAGTCGAATTCGAATCACATATCTTTCGATACTGACACCGCGGTCCTTATCACAACGCGTGTCTGTACGAGAACTGGACCATATTAGTACAGGGTCTGATCAGCCGGACTGTAAACATTACCATGTCGGTTGAGCGAGTGCTGAAGCCTTCGGAAATGGGGTGCAGTCTGGTCGCGCGAATAGATACCCTGTGAGGCATGCAACTCAAGGGCCCCCATCGCCCTTGCATCATACTGCATACCACGCATTATTGCTCCGAGCATCGTCAGGTTCACACCATCCCGATTGACGTTGTGATGAGACTGTTTGTTCCCGTTCGTTGTGGACGGCGCTGACTTCCAGATCTCCAAAGGGATGAGACTTGCCGGTTGATAGAGAGCTGGGAGTGCAAATTTACTTCCAACCTGCTTATCTTTCAACCACGCTAACAGAGCATGAGCATCGTGATTGACAGACAAACAACGACCTTAGACGCACCTTTGGCCTTGCGCCCACCGTTTTCGATGATCCGAAAAGCACCGTTCAGGTCGGGATGTACTTGCGACGATGATAAGCTCAACATCGCATTTGTGGATATTGTGTTTGTTGTGCGTGGTGCAGAAGCGTAAACAGCATTGGAGGTGATCGTAAGGGTCAAGTGTTCGTAGTAGTTGAGTCGGCTCAAGTGGGCAGTAAATGTCGCCGAGTTCTGCGCACAGTTTCTGGCAGAATTGCCCTACTCCTGGAATGGTCTCGTTAATATTTATTCGTTGGTGCAACCAAGGAAAGACCCGCCCAACGCTTGACCCTTGTGCGCATCAGTGATCCAGAGTTCAAACCCTTCCCCATGGATGTGACGGAAGCAGCAGGAAACTCCAGTATCTTCAAACGTGATCTCAAAAATTCGAGTAAACAGGATAAGATAGGCCTCGGCGGACTGAGATGTTGTGAAGGCTCGCGTCCCAATCACCGCTGCAATGCATTAAGTACAGACTCAAGAATTAATGTCGGATAGACTTACATTTCATATAGTCAAGCTCCCAAGTTTCCATTTCAAATTCCTGCCACTTCCCGCTCAAGCGCTTGAAGGCCATGTCCCACGACAATTTCTTCGAGCGCACAAGTAATGCGGACATGGATCGCAACATACAGATAACCAAATAGAAAATTGTGCCGTCCTCCAAGGTATGCTTTTCAGCACACCGAACGTACTGTTCACCCTCGGGAAGCTTGCGGTGCTGTGCTGCCAGTAACTGTGCCCCTACAAAGAAATGATTAGAATTGTAAGGAAATATATGTAGATTTAACAGACCTTCGAATCCCGTACCATCGGGAAACAGATCGTGTCGGAGTTCATCGATATAGTGACGGACATGGTCGAGATTTCCGAGCGATGGGTGGAGTGCGGATAAGGGAGGATCAAATGGTTTATTCCAGCCTAAAGCACGGCGGAAGCTGTTCATAAATCCTGAGTCAAGCACGAGTTTTCGCAGCGTCGCATCGGCGAGCTTCCAATCCAAATCAAGTAATAGTGACCTCAAGATTTCAAGCAATGGTGGTGGAGTTTTGACCGGGTCAGGGTTTGGGTGGGAGTGCGGGTTCCGGCAGATTACAACGATACGGGGACAATTAAACAGATCGTATGGGGTGTAGACGTTGAATGTAGCTGTGCAGTTGCCTCTTTCGTGTTGCAACACCCCGCAGGCGAGTTTTCCGGATTGGAGGTGCCAGTATGCTTATGCGGAGCTGAGCACTAGAATATGCAATGACAATTGTGCTCACGACATAAATCTTTCCGTGCTGAAGGAGGCGCACTGAAGGCGCAAGGGACCAGTGGACCATATCCAGATCGTCTTGCCAGTTCTTCAAATTTGTTTATTGTCTGGGAGTTGTTCTCAAGCAAAGCGCGCAGGTAGGGGATGTCGAACTCGTCGAGGGTGCGCAAAATCAAGTGTGCTCGGTCGTTCATCTTACAATGTTCGCACCTATGCAATCAATTGAGGTAACAGTTTAAAACGAAAAAATCAAAACTCACTGCACAAACGCGCAGCCATATTCATCGAGACGCAGCTCGAGCTTACCTTTACAAGAGGAACTCGAAGTCTTTTTGCGCCGAGAGTCCCTGAGAATGTTGGTGCAAGTCTCGGATTCAGACTCGGAGTGGGAATCAGATTCCAAATCAGAAGTGGGATCAGGGGCATTGTCGGTGAGTTCTGTGGAGCCTATGTCTTCGCCATCCCGCATGAGATCAAATGCGCAGCCTTTCTCAGCAAGAGTACAATAAAAAGCGAGAGTTTTCAAAAAAATCCCCTTCTTAGCCTCTGCTAAACTGTCCAGTTTGAACGAAGGAAGCTGGCTCGAAGGCAAAGAACAGGCCGAGCAGTACTTCAACCCTTTACCTAAAGGTTCAAAGTCAGTTTGTTGTATAGGGAGGCAACGGATAGGAGAAAACTTACAAGACAGGTGTTTATGGAAGCAAGATGCTGGTGTTCCGCCAGGACCCATGAGCAAACTGCCACATTGGATGTATGGTTCGCCCCCCGTGTGAATCTCCAAGGGAGTATTGAAAACTGTCCTTGGGATGGGAAAAATTTGCTGGATCAACAGAAAATTAGTGCGCAATTGCAATACCTTTGCTGGCTCCCGTCTGAGGATACTCGACAATAGAGCCAATTGGGTGCTCAAGCAGAGCATGGACATAAGTTTGTCGGTTTACGCAGTCAAAGCCCCGTTGAATTTCTTCAGCCATAAAAGGTCGAGCAGGGAGAGGATGATATAAAGAGCCTAGTATGGCAGTGCAAGCAGAAGGAGAAGGAGACGAAGTGGGAAGAGCCTGTGAAACAATGCGAGTGACTTCCAGGAAGTCGTGTTCGCCATCAAAATTTGTTGTTGTTGTCAAGCCAACATTAGCGAGAAGCCTTTTGGCTTCCACCACAGCAGCGAGCTGCGCGTCCGACAGAGTCATAAGTTCGACAATCTATTCATCCTACCGCAAGCTCTCATATTTATTTCAGGTATGGCTGTCGCAGCTCAAGTAAAATTTCCTTGATGAGACGCCTCAAGCCCGAAAAAAAATTACCTGCCTCTGAACCTTCTGGCAGACTTTCAAGACGCGACTCAGGTACATGAGAGCACAAGGAATATCGCGCTTACCGCCAAATTTCCTCGCAATTCCCCCTCAAGTCCGCCACAAATTATCCTGTCTCTGAACCTTCTGGCAGAGTCGACTCAGGTACATCCAGCGCACAAAGAAAAGTGAGTGACATACATCAGCGTGTTACAGGTCTGAAAGAAAAATGTGTTCGCTACAGACCCGACTCTGTCAAAAATAAGGGTGGGCTTGCCATATAGTGCTGGAGAGACGGTGCAGGTGCGGTTTTTTTCGCGATGGAATGCTTTTAGAGGCGAAAAAGTGCGGTTTGTGCGGTTCATTGACCAAGGAAAAAAAACCTGTAACTGAACACTTCTGGCAGCAGGTTGTGTATAAAGTGGCCAGCCATAAACCGAAGTCCATCAGTCAATTCTTCGCCATGGACATCCTCCACTTCGACGATGAACTTGTCATCCTCCAGCATTCTGTGACGGAGTTAGTGATCTACTGCCGGCTTGCTGGAATAGTCGTCACTATCTCCTGGTGCGTATTTCTTTCAGAATTACCTTAACCTCTCTCATTCCGATTTAAGGCCTACACATAACGGCATCAAAATCAAGGCATCGGGTCTCAGGGCTTGGCTTCTTGCTCGCGGGCTCTTTATTGAATGTTTCTGTGGCTTTACATCTCACCGAACCGAACCAAAACCCTGCCGATTTGTTGTATCTAAGGTGACCAGTGACGTGTTTGGTTTCTGCCGCTACGCACAGGCCCGGTGCCTGTTCAAAAGTATGTCTTCTCCTCTTGCCTCCTTGTCTTCTTATTCCGAACCAATTTTTTCTAGTCAACTTCACCGAGGTGCATGACACATGCCTCCTGACCTCAGAGTATCCCGATCTTCCTACTCTCAGTATGTTTCTCCTCTGATTGGGCTTTGATTGTGGCTGATGCTTGATTCAGCACGAGGGGAGGCTCCAGACATGGACATATTGCTCGTAGTGTTTACACTCCACGGATACCCTCACCAAGATCTCGCTCCGCACTTTGAGGGATATGCTGGAGAGCACAACTCTGGGTACCCAGCCGGAACTCATCAGCTGAGTGGTCCGCTGCTCACTCGGCGGCCGTCCAACGCACATGGTAAGTATTTTATTTGAATGATCCTTTCCATGCTACACTGACTGATTGTTTTCTTGTAGTCTCGCGTCGCAGGCGGCAAAGCTCTCTGTACCGGCGCTATCAGCGGCAGGTCCCGGCATCCAACACTTGCTACGTCGAGATTGACAAGCTTCCTCCTTGCCGTCTCGTGCAAACGGCGCCCGCACATGTCCCCGTGCGTAGCGCCAATGCCAATGCCGAGGCCGGCCCCTCCCGCATCCTGATGGACTCTGCCTCCAGGCGTCGGGGCTTCCTGATGGAGGGTAAGGAGGGTAACATGTTCCAAAAACTGATCGCAGGTCAAGGCATATCGGAGGGGCTGATTGAAAAGTGTTCCATGTGCGGGTGTTTGTTCATGGCGAGTGCGCTAAAGGGTCACATGAAGAAGTGCCTAGGTGTAATTGATTTATCCTAAGTATCGTTTCTGAACATTATTTCTTGAAGCCTTCGCGCATAGATCAAAAAGAATGTATATAATCTTTGTTGCGTCGTGGTTGCATAGATGGCTGTTTGCTATTCAACTTCTAATTGTCTGGTATCTATGAGGCACTCTGAGTAGGCAAGAAGCGGATTATGTGAGCTATTAGTTTTGTTGTTGTCGAAATGAACATGCACATTTTAGGCGCCTTGCACAGCCACTTTAGGCGCCGCGACTCATGAAGAGGTTCTCAACAACTTCGAAACATAACCACTGTTGTTTGGATTTCGATATGGTCAAATTTCACTGAGAAATATAGTATAATGACCATGGAATAGAAATTGATCTTTCACTCGAAAAACAATGGCTTAACTTTTTTCCGTGTTTTTCAAGTTCAACGCTGGTCTCCTTAACATAAAATAAGGACTAGCCCAACTTGCAGAACATCTGCGGGTGCCTATACCACCCGAACGGTCTCCCGGGTCCCTACACAGCGCACGAGCATAGGGAACCAAATAGCCAGAGATAAATCTAAAAGGGGCCAGATCCTGATGGGAGATCTACCAATCCACTCAACACTAGAGGAATGTAAACGCACCCTGCTATGCTCCGTCTCCCGTATCACCTCCTCTTACGGCTCGACCACGAACGTCACGAATAGCCTCGTTCACGTCGTGAAGGGGATTGCACGCGCGCCTGGTCCAGTGGCGTGCGCACGCTCGACTCCCTCCCTTCTCGCTCGACAGCGGTGCTTGATGTGTCCCCGGTACACACCGGGTCCAACGACTCGCGTGGGACGTGTCTATGTTGTTGGAGGTGGGAAGTCACCCGACGGTGACCTGGTCGCCCCGGCGGGGTGATAGAGCGGCACCGAGCGCACGTGGCGCTCGGGACTGCTTCTTCCGCCACCATGTCCGAACTACGGTGTATATCGCCGTACTTTTGATGTTCTCCCATGACCTCTTTCTCTCCCCACTCAGGCTGGATTCTGGAACCCCGACATTGTCTTTCTCTGTACTTATTGTCTTTTACATACTTCTTTCCGCATTAGACTTATCTCCGTATTTAGTATAAATATGTATTATGTTCTACTGTATCTTTAGTTGAAAATTAACGTGCTTTGCCTCTGCATTGCTCGGTGGTCTGACTTCTGCATCCTTCGTTGTTGAGCCAAGTTAGTTGGTGTACCCGATCTCCTACGTGGTATCACTTACGGCCCTATCCGTCTTTCTGGCCTTTACGTCTTCCAGCCTTCCGTCCTTCCGGCCTTTTCCAATACGGGTATAACACCTAAGGTCTTTATCAGCTGATCTTTTCAGTACTGTGTATGGCTTCACTCTACCAAAGTACAGGCTGCCGCGATCGTGCCGGGCTCAGAATGATCAATTCGGTGAATACGTTCCATGTTATCTGTCTTCAGATTAATGGCACCTTTCACAGATTTGAGCATGGCTGCAGTGGTGCTGTTACAACCATGCACTTTCCGATCCATTCCGGTCCCTTCCAGTCGTTTACGGCCTTTTCAGTTACAGCCTACTTTACGGCCGTTGCGTCCTATCCAACTTTCCTGTTGCGTCCGGCTAGTTCCGTTGATGCACAACCCTTGGGGTTTTCGCAATGAAGGTCTTCTGAGTGTTCCCCAAATCAAATATATGACTTATGCAACTATGCTTCTCTCTTATTGTTCTTATTGTCTTTCTCTGTACTTATTGTCTTATACATACTTCTTTCCGCATTAGACTTATCTCCGTATTTAGTATAAATATGTATTATGTTCTACTGTATCTTTAGTTGAAAATTAACGTGCTTTGCCTCTGCATTGCTCCGTGGTCTGACTTCTGCATCCTTCGTTGTCGAGCCAAGTTAGTTGGTGTACCCGATCTCCTACGTGGTATCACTTACGGCCCTATCCGTCTTTCCGGCCTTTACGTCTTCCGGCCTTCCGTCCTTCCGGCCTTTTCCGACACAGATATAACAGTATTTTCAACTCAACCTAATTTGGCTCAATATCTTACAGCCACCTCGCCAATACCCCCAACTTTCGGAACCGACGCAA
Source organism: Mycena olivaceomarginata (assembly GCA_029378375.1). Classification (NCBI taxonomy): domain Eukaryota; kingdom Fungi; phylum Basidiomycota; class Agaricomycetes; order Agaricales; family Mycenaceae; genus Mycena; species Mycena olivaceomarginata. The sequence continues at coordinate 28,936 of JARKIC010002006.1, read as the reverse complement.
TTCACGTCAATTCAGCAACATCGTTCTGATTGTTGTTCCGGGACAGCTTACCTACGACAATGTCTCTGGTATCATCTCTTCCCCACAAGATCTTTGCTCTCGCATGCAGCCTCGTTTTGAGGAATCCCGGCCTTTACAGCCGAATGCTCCAACAATGTGGTCTCGCCCACCTCTCGCTCTGGGAGCGTGCGGTGCTGCTCTCCATCCTCAGCAGTTCAGTTTTTCCCCGACCGGTTCCCATTATCCCCGGTCAGGAATATCCTCAGCTGATGGATTTTCGAGAGTATGATCATCAATCAGGTGGAAGCAGCATGTGATCGCCTACCCCTAATCGCTGTTGTGTATCCTATGTATCCTACCAGCCTGTCACTACGGCCATCATTGAAGAAGTTCCTGAGTCTCATGATCCTACGGATCCTCTCGAACAGCAGTGTCAGCAATGGCCCTTAGGTCAGCTGGACCACGTCCACACCAGACATAACAGCAGCCATCCCTAGGTGTTGAGAGAGAATCTGTCACCGCTCGAATAGCGCATGACCGTGCGTCGAGGATCCAAGAGTAGGATGTGGCCAACCAGGCCAGCATCCATAGGTGGTGAGCAACCCATGCAGAAGAACCTGAAGATATTGCAGCGAGAGTACTGCAACTATGCACCAGACCCTAGTGAGAGGAACCCGCTCCTGGTGGCTCAAATAGGGACTTCGGGTTCTGGATAGGGGGTTGGGGTTGCGTCCCAAGAACCCAAGAGGAGGAACCCAACTCTCCGAACAACACTTTGGCCGAGTGGTTAAGGTGATGCCCTGCTAAGGCATTGGGCTCCGCCCGCGTGTGTTCGAATCACACAGGTGTCGATCCCTTTTTGGCCCTCGGGTCTGTTATTCAAATTTTGTTTCCAAGGAGTGCTTACAGCTGTTTTCATAAGTATGCGGAAGATCTGTCGCATATGTCAGAGCTTGTCCCGTTACTCGTGCAGATGGTTCGCAGGGGCCATGAGGCGACGAGTGGTGCGTAGCACGCTCGGAGACCTCACACCTCCCACATAGTTTTAATATTGACCGGTGGGGTCGATGTTATAAAAGAGCACTGCAGGTGCTCCTTGTAACCCAACCTCCATTGATATGGACTGCACTGTGTCTTGTCGTTTCACCGCTACGAATGTTTCCTGGCCGTCGAGTCGGTTCTTCATCCCCGATGGTGGACTCGCTGACTTCCTCCTCAACAATATTCGACTGAAGGTGTTCCTGCTGATCCCGCAAATATTCACCGACGTGTATGTCACCAACACTGTCCGGTTTCTGACGACACCTCAGAGGGAAGAACTCTGCTGTCGTGTGCGCGAGCTGGTTCGCCATGTAGTGAGTATCGGAGTGTTGGCGTGCAGTGGGGTCTGACTCGTAAAGTAGATGTTCGCCACCAAGATACAACAAAACGAGCTCCATGTGTCGTACACCGTGCCCGTGATTCCTTCCAAGGCAGCGTGGATGTTCCATGTGATGCAAGTGATCCTTGTCTTGTCGTTGGCTTCAACACCGAGGCGAACTGTCCTTCAAAGGCTGACGGATCTCCTGTCTCAGTGGAATCGGAGGGCACGGCAGCGCAATCGCAGGTGATGTTCTTCCTTAATGGCACATTATCCACATTCTGCGAGAAGATTTTTGTGTGTTGTCTCGAGAAGGCAGTAGTTGGGGTCACAGCACATCATGAATCTGTTTGTAAAGTCAGCAGCCGCCTCACAACCTTCAATGGCGCAGACTGTATCGCAGGCAGCATGAGATGGGCAGAAGCGATGTTGATTGTTTTCAAAAGGAATGGAGCAGTGCAGAATACCGCAGCAGAGATGACTGATGGTTATTCTGTCTATGACGATGACATGTATTTTTTCTGCACAGAAGGTAAGTGCACAGCAAGGGCATTGACAAGGGACATACTCAAAACACTGTCTTTGTCCCAAACACATAGACATTTTATGCAATAATGTCCCCATTCAGGCTGCCCACAAAGCTGGATGCATGCATTACGCTCTCCCATTGCCGTTGTGAATCGGTCTCGCTGATCTCCGGTGTGTGGATGGTATATCCCGTCCGACCTTGGTCCAACTCCGAACCTAGTTCCTCTCAACTCTGCCAACTCTGGACTTCCAGTCCCTCAGAGTTGTGCTCCAGAGCTCGCAGGACTTCAACTCCATCCTCCTGATCCACATGGGTTTTTACGCAATGAAGGATTACTGAGTGTTTTCCCTTTTATCCATTTAACTGTCTAAACGGGAACCTGTGACTATGTTTTCCTTTTGTCTTTTATGCTTCCATCACCATGCTTCCACATATGGTTTCTTACTTATTGTTTATCAGTTTGATTATGAATGTTCTCTCTGAGCCTTAGTGCTTCTCCCACGCTTTACTTCCATCTCCTCACATCTCCACCTATTCTGGCAACTCCAGACTTGACTCCAGACTTGCTATCCACTCGGACTTGACCTTCGACAAAGGTCTACTTGTCCCACATCTCCAATCAGGATCTCCTGTACCAACTCACGTATCTCCACCTCCAGTTCCAGACCTCCAGAGTTCGTTCGAGTAATAATCTTACATGCCAAGAACCTATCAGTCACCCTCTGTTGTCATCTCCTCTGTCCTACGAACCAGCACAGCAGTTAACACTCACCCTGCACCTCAGTGGTGTTGTGTCTTTGATATCTGTGATTTTGGATCTAGTATTCCAGGCACTCAGTTAACATCCTTTCTACATTGACTATCTGTTCCTACATTTAGTTCCATCCCTCTGGTAAACTCCGTCCTCCTCCAGTGTTGGACAACCTTCCTCCGGAATCTCCTCTATACCTCTTCTCCTCTTTCCTTCCCTTCAACCCAGATATAACAGTGGAACACGCAAGGTCTCTGATCTGGCCGCAAGATCCTCAAGGAGCGTAAGGATGATGAAGCCATCCCAGATATGCTCATGCTGGAGCTTGATGCTCATGTCCATCCAGTCTGGATGATTGGGGAAATTTTCGGGTTGGGAGAGACTGGTATTGTAGACACGGGCACTGTTTGTGGCAGACGTCCACGAGATCAGCATAAGGTTGATGAATAGATTCAGAACGGCTTGTTCGACATATTGATGCTCACCAACTTGAATGGCATCGGGAATCTCACTGTAATAGTTCCATACACCATCATGGACAACGTAGTTAGGGTAATAGCGGGATTTACAACCTGGGAGGCCGGCATGAGATTGATTATGTAAGGGCAACCTTAAGCTCGGCGCAGGGTGCGGAAACTAGCGAGGGAATCCGAAGAATAAATATAGGTACTAAAGTACAGGAGCGGAAATACTACGCACCTAGCGGGGGAATCCGAAGAGAAGAAAGGATGAGGATTCCCATGCTAGGCGAAACCTTATATACTAGTTGGTAACTACCCAGTAGCACGTGTCCGGAGGTATCTACAATGATTGCGGGCCTGATCGCACAGCACGTGCCAATGAGATCAGACGGATGTCCCGGGTGGTTTGGCGGTCGGATAGAAGGGCGCAGAAGTGTCCGGAGCGCCAGGCGGAAAACCATCCGGAGAAGCGCCCAAAGCGCCCAAAGCGCCCAAAGCATCCGGAGCATCCGGATTGGGTCCAGATGGAAAACCGTCTGAAGCGGGGGTTCCCCTGACATCACCCCCCCCCTTGGAATACGGTGTCCCGACGTATAAAGCGGATGGTCCTATCACGCCTCCGGAAGGACAGCAAGTCGAAAGCGGCCGAGGCTATCCGGCGAGGAGCGTTGGGGTAGCGGCGGTAGTAGGCATCGATGGCGTCCTTGGCGAAGACGTCAGAGTGCTTCACCCACTTATTGTGCTCCGGACCATAACCTTTCCAGCGCACCATGTACCAGAGGCTGCCGTACCGGACCCGTGCTTCGAGGATCTCGTCGACCTCCCACCTCTCGTCTCCATCCATCTGGAGGATAGGTGGGGGCTCGTCGTTCTGGGGGCGCCCGGGGAACGGGTCTGGCTTCGCAAGCTCGAGTTTCACCACCGGGAAGACCGGGTGGAGCTGGGAGTACCGTGGAGGGAGCTCGAGCTTGTACGCGCCTTTTCCCACAATCTGTACAACCTTGAAGGGTCCGAGCTGCTTATCCGAGAACTTGGGAGACGTGCGCGTCGTTTTGATGTCAGACGCATCCACCCAGACTTGGTCGCCTACCTTGATCTCCGGTACGGGTACGCGCCGGCGATTGTAGTACAGCTTGAACTCGTCTTTGGCTTTGATGAGCACGGCCTTGGCTTCGGACACTCCAGCAGCGATTCGGTCACGGAACTCGTTGACCGATTCGTCAGCCGAGCGCATGCCATTGGGCTCGAAACCCATCCGACGGAGCCGGCCGGTGTCCGTCATAAACGGTACCTGCTGCGTCGAGGAGTGGACATGGTTGTTGTAAGCAAATTCGGCCGCCGGTAGGAGCTCATCCCAGTCGTCCTGTTTGTAGCTCGTGAAGATACGGATGAACTGTTCGAGCTCCTGGTTGACGCGCTCGGTCTGACCATCGGTCTGCGGGTGGTAAGCGGTGGAGGTAGCAGGTTCAATACCAATGAGGCGCCACAGTTCCCGGGTGAACTCAGCAATGAACTGTGGACCCCGGTTGGAGATGTACTTCCGGGGGGTTCCGTGGTGCCTCCACACGTTCCGGTAATATAACCGGGCGGCTCCGACTGCTCCGAGGCTGGTGTGGCACTCGTTGAAGTGGGCCCGCTTACCAAGGACGTTGACAACAACCATGACCGCGTCGAACCCGTGTGCCTCCGGAAGCTCGACTATGAAGTCCACCGAGACGGTGTCCCAGCGCTCGGCCGGATCTCGGTCAGATGGAGCTCACCGTGGGGAAGTCGCCGAAGCGCCTTCGTCCGGTTACATGCGTCGCAGGTTCCGACGTACTGACCGACGTGTCAGGACAACTGGGGCCACCAGTAGTTCCAGGAGATTAACTCCAATGTTTTGAAGCGGCCAGCGTGTCCGGCGACCCGCGTGTTGTGGTGCTGCTCCATAATCCGCCAGTGGAGGTCCTTGTTCCGTGGCACGATGATCTTACCGCGAAACAGGAGCAATCCGTCCGAGATCTGCCATTCGGCCGAGCGGGGAGAGGGGGCCTTCCCGTTCTTGAGAAGCTCCCGGGCGACAAGCGCAACGGGATCCTCGAGTTCCGGCTCGGTTGCAAACGCCTTCCGAATGTCGCACAGGAGGGGGACTTCGGGTCCGTCAACCACGATCCCCTCCATCGCCCGGATCCGGAAAAGCTCCGGCCGAAGGAGCGTAACGTCCGAGTTCTCAGATCCGGCGCCGTGGTCCGGGCGGCAGGAGAGCGCATCCGGGCGACCCATGAGGCGACCCGGCTGGTGGAACAGGGCGAAGTCGAACCGGGACAGGTACAGGGACCACCTGGCCTGCCGCCGGTTTAGATTCTGCGACTTCTGGAAGTACTCCAAGTTCTTGTGGTCCGTCCAGATCTCGACCGGGTGCTGCGCGCCTTCGAGGAAGTGCCGCCACTCCTCTAGGGCTTGGATGATCGCAAGCATCTCCTTGTCGTGGATCACGTAGTTCCATTGGACATCATTCAAGCTCTTGGAGTAGAAGGCGACCGGGCGCCACTTTCCATCCGCGTCCTGTTGCGATAGAACGGCTCCGGTCGCCCGATCTGAACTGTCCGCTTCTAACCGGTACAGCCGAGATTCGTCCGGGAGGACCAAGACGGGCTCCGCGGTCACCGCGTCCTTGAGGGCTTGGAACGCGGTGGCCGAGACAGCGGTCCAGGTCCAGGCCATACCCTTCTTTGTCAGGTCGAAAAGCGGCCGGGCGATGTCCGAGAACGCCCAGATAAACCTCCGGTAGAAGTTCGTGAAGCCGAGGAACTGCTGCACGTCCTTCTTGTTCTCGGGCTCGGGCCAGGCGGCGACGCCGGCGACCTTGACGGGGTCCATCTCGACGTGGTTGTGGGAGATGATGACGCTGAGGTACTCGATCGTGGACTTCTCAAACTCACACTTTTCCGGCCGAAGGAAAAGGTGGTGTTCCCGGAGCCGGTGGAGCACCTCTCAGACAATTTCACGGTGACGGGCGAGGTCGGAGTGCGCGATGAGGATGTCGTCCAGGTAGACCATGACATCTCCGGACAGAATCAGGTCCTGGAAGATGTCGTTCATCATCGTCTGGAATGTGGCCGGGGAGTTGGTAAGGCCAAAGTACATCACCAGCAGCTCAAAGAGCCCCCGGTTCGTACGGAACGCAGCCTTCCATTCGTCACCTTCCTGGATCCGGACGTTGTTGAAGCCCCACCGGACGTCGAGTTTCGTGAAGAACCGAGCTCCTTTTAACCGGTTAATAAGGTCGTTGATTAAAGGGAGCGGGTACCGGTTTTTCACGGTCATCGCGTTGAGCGCCCGGTAGTCCTGGACAAACCGGACACTGGGTGCAAACCATCATTTCCGCAGTATTTCCGCACCGCGGAAATACTTGTGAATGATGAAACTATAGGTATGATGGCAGAGACTTGTATGGCATAGTGTATGCCATACAATCACCGCAGCGATTCCCTCCATCTATTGCCTTCATCTATTCAATGTAACCCTTGCCTTCTACCATAATCCTTCACCAAACTTAAGTTAAAACTACCGGAAACCACGTCCACACAATTTCTGTGGAAAGAGTTTCTTGAGTAATTGAGTGCAGCGCTTTGGTGTATACAAAGCCTGCAAAGCTCATGTAGAAAGGTTCCCCTCGAAGTACTGTACCATTTCGACCAAATGTTCACTGGGTGTCACCTGTCACCTAAGGTGTTCATTTTGCAAAGTGTTCAATTCTCGGCAATCATGGGAAAATCCCCATATATGGCAGTCCGGCGAATGGCGGACCAAAAATTTGGGTGTTTTTTCGCCTAATTAGGCCACAAAATTGAACCGTCACCGTCACCTAGGCCAAAAATGTTCAGTTCACGACCCTCTGTCACCCGTCACCTGAACATTTGGTCGAAATGGTACAGTAGTCTGTTGTTTACCGCGGGGCTCTGATCGAGTAAAAGCTTATTACATAAGTAATTGTGGAGTTTGAAACTCACTCTATTCGCGCTATTGACGTGTTTTCTCGCTCATGATCATCTCTCGAGAAAATCCCTCACTGCTTTCACTTATACGTGCTACAGACCTCTGGGATGCCCCCTGAAACAAATGTGAAGCCAAAAATTGGTGCACTGATTCACCGAAGCCAATTGAGAACGTGCATCACTGAAGTGAGCTGTTCAAGTTTGGGATTCAATTATGTATGTTTAATACATGTACGCTATACATGTACAATCGGGCGTGGAGGGCGTGGAGGTCGACGCAGAGGTCATGGGTGGAGATCGTGCGTGGAGATCGTGTGAGGAGGTTGAGCGAGGGCGAGGCCCGCAGCAGGTGGGCACGGTGGATATGCGCGGTGGATATGCGCGGTGGATGTGCGCGGTGGATGGGCGCAGTGGATGTGCGTGGAGGTTGTGTGCGGAGGTTGTGTGTGGAGATCGTGCAAGGAGGTTGTCTGTGGAGGTTGGGTGCAGAGGTTGGGTGAGGAGGCGCACCACCAGCGGCTCCGGGCGGACCTCTTCGTCGTCCCTAATGGGCGGGAGCAGCACGAACAGGTGGTGCACCGGTCTTGGTTATGAGTAAGTTGGTCAGGTGTTTGAGACTTTGCACGAGGAGGTTGCGCGAGGGCGAGAAAATGTCGGCACTTTTTAAAAAATGTGAGATAAAAATATAAAAGGAGGCCGCACCTCTTCTCCCAGTCCCTGGTACTCCTCCTAGAGGCCTCTCTCTCCTGTCCCGTGAGTGCTTGAGCTGCGGCGAGGGCGTACAGGGTTGCGGGCGCTGGAGGGCGGTGGTGGGAGTCAAGCATCGTAACAACGTGGCAACCGGAGCGTGGAGCCGCGTCGGCCGAATGCAGGGATACCCTTCGGGAAAGCAACACATTAAAAGGATTAAGAGAAGCACCGGAGCAATCAAGCCATGGGGAAGTGTGGAAGGATCAACTGCAGGAAAACATCGGCAAGAAAATGTGCAGGCAAAGAGTACAGAAATTATCCGAAGGTAATGAGTGGGCTGAATGCCCGAGACCATTGTGTGGGCGGTTTTACCCAAGATAACCTCTCCACGTGCGCTCTCTGCCATCAATATGATGGCAGACTATGCCATACTATGCCATACTATGCCATCATACCTATAGTCGCATCGTTCTCAAATACTTAATTCCCGCAACATTTCCGTAACATTTCCGCGGCGCAGAAATTCAGCGGAAATATTGTATTTCCGCATCATTTCCTCAACATTTCCGCACTATTTCCGCGGGTGCGGAAATATGATACCACGAGGCTGCAGCAAGACCTGCTATATAAGGAAAAAAAAGGTAAACTACTCAAATTGGAAGTTGTCACAATGGCCAGCAGCCGTGCGCACAGTTAGGTTACTATATACACAGATTCTTGCTCAGTCTCATACGGCGATAGCTCTACTATTAAATGGCAAAAAATATAATGAGACGATACATAACAAGAGAATAACTGGTAAGGGCTCTGTGCTGATAGTCCGGAGATCTTGTCGTGCAACGGCACGCCCCCACGTCACCCTTGCCCTCTGCACCAAACATGTTCCACGAAGGCGGGTGGCTCTCGCTCCTGAAATTTGACGCCGTCTCGTGCTCCTTGTCCCCGCCCCACGCGCTCATGTACCGGTTGCACGCGTCAAAGTCCGAGTCAGGGCCCTCGTCGTAGCGCTCGTACAGCTCTGCACGCTGGAATGGCGACACGTGCACAACGAGGGGCAGAGCCGCACTCGAGCCGCCATACTGGTCATGGTAGGGTGCTTTGCCGCTGTTGCTGTTACTGCCCTCGAGCATCAGCGACGACACATAGGGCATGTACTGGTCCGCCCCGGGCCCGTCGCGGTGCACCACCTTTTCTCCTCGCCCTCCGCCGCACACGCTTGCGCTCCCTGCCCTCTACCACCCCATGGTCCTCCAAACCATCTCTATACCGCTCGCAGAACTTCCCCATGGGCATGCCCACCTCCTACATGCTGTTCCCTGCCCATGCGCGTGGCAACCGCCATCAGTCTCCAGCGGCGGCACCAGCGGCACCTTTGCTGCCACCAGACTAACCTGGCTGCTCGCAAACCCACCCACAGACACCCCACACCTGCTCCCGCTCCACCTTCTACCACGCCAAGAAATACATGCTCACGAGCAGGTGGGGTCGCACGGGGCCGGGGGTGCCAGGGGATTCGCAGCTGAGGGAGAAGAAGAGGAGGAGGGCAAGGAGTGCGCTGTGAAGATGTGCCTGTAGAAGTTGAGCCCGCTGAACCAGCGGCGCTGTTTTTCCGTCGTGGGACTCGCATGCGTGTTCAGCGGCGGGCTCGGGCTGGGCGAAAGCGAAAGGGGGATGTCGAGTGGCGTTGAGTGCCCGTTGCGCCGGTGCTCCCACAAGAGCGCGTATTCCTCACTTGCGAGCATGGCGTGCAACTTCGCGCTCACCTCCTCGACATCTACGCCGAAGTCGAAGCCAGCTATGTGCGCAACGACGCAGCTGCCACCTGTCTCAGCCCGCCACAAATGCCGTCGCGATCGCTAGCCTGCCGCCCGACCCAACCAGCCATGCGCTACACTCCCTGCTGCGTACACCCGCAGCTCTCCTGGCAACGCGCAGCGTACGCTGCGCACGCCCACCTCCACCCACTTCCCTCGCCCACGCAGACATCCTCATCTGCGCCACATCCGAGGACGAGAACATCGTGTTCGTCAAGACCAAGAACCTCAATGGCAAGACCCCCCTTAAGTCGCGCCACGCCGTGCCCGCCCTCGTCCACCTGCGCGATGCCGCCGTGTGCGCCGCGCCCGAGAACGCGTTCCACGTAGACTTGGAGCACCCGGCACCGTCTTCATTGGCAACGAATCTGCACCCGTCGACCTCACCATGACCCTGCTCCGTGGCACGGTGCTACGCAACACCCATCGGGGTCGTACTATTTACCGGAGAGGACACCAAAATCATGCTCAACCCGGGCGGAACCTGCCTGCTAGTCCTCCCCCTCAGTATCGTGCACTGGATCGACTTCACCCGCCCCGATCCTCACCACGGCATGCCCAGCATCTCGCTCTATGGCCTCAGCGGCGCGGCGAACGTCGCGCTGCTGCTCTTCACGTGCCCGAACTCTCTGCTGTTGGGGAAGGATCCGGATGAGTGTGTGACAATGCAGGGCGAGCGGGTGCCGGAGCTTTCGCCGGTCGAGGATGGAGAGCGGGGGAGCGTGGAGTACTCCGAGTTCCGCGTGCGGGGGGGAGTGCGAGTGCGAGTGTGAGTCAGGAAGGTACTTGGAGGAGCGGGGATAAACAATGGAATCAGCAACATGAAGATGAGGAGAAAAGGCGACGACGTACGGTATACAGCGACCCATCCGCGCCTATGAGACACCCTTCCTCGAGGTAGCCAGGTAGCCCATCTTGCTCACGATGGCGGCGATCCCGCACGCACTGAGGCGCGCCGCCCGCCACCCGATGAACTTCGCGAGCGCACGGAAGAACTGGCGCTCCGCGAGCGTCGTCTCGACCACAAAAAAGTGCGAGAAGACGCCGATGACCATGAGCAGCTCGTTCGTCGGGTTGCTCTCCGTCTGCGGAGGCAGGGCGAAGGTCGGCGCATGCGGAATGCCGAGCGAGGCGGATCCTAGGCAGATGGGCGCGCGGGGCGCGATGCCCACGGTACACGATGCCCACGATACACACATGCGGGTCCACGAGTCCGGGTCCTGCTTCAAGAGGTGCCAGCACCGCACTCCCGGATCGCGAAGTCGGTGCTGGTGTGGGTGGGCAATTCAGTGCTGGTGGTATTAATGTTGCGCGTGGGCTCACCCACTGTCGTGCAAGAGGGTGCGGAGATCGGCCGCGTCATGCGCCAAGTCAAATGTGTTCTGCGTTGATTGAATGGAAGTGAGGGCGGGAAGAGCCCCTGCGTGCGCGTGCTCCGTGAGCAACACAGAGAGCCCCGGGCGCAGCGTAATTTGTCCCTCGTCGACGGTGATACCGAGCGCGTTGGTTTGCTTCGCGCGGAAGGCTTCAATAAGGGCGCAGTTCTCTACCTCCCGGGTGCGCGAGGTACATGAAGAAGAACATGCCATCAAGCTCGCTATATTCTTCTCTTGCTACATTGAGAAAGATAAAGATCAGTTAAAGAGATACTACATGATTATACCTGGAACACATACCAGTCATTGGATTCACTTCAAACGCGATCCTTGCGAAGGGCGGAGGCTTGAGTGGAAGGTTCCTTGCATCCAGTTCACGCGGAGACCTGCCTGCCACGACTCCAGGGTCCAGGATCATCGTCCACTCAGGCACTCGGCGAACGAATGGCGGGAAGAAAGGTGTGGCACTTTCCTTTTTGGGAAAGCCACACATACATACGTATGTATGTAATGTCCACCCTCGAGCAATCCTCTTCCTGAAGCCTGCGGAGCTTGCGTTACGGACCGTGAATAATGCCAGGACTTGAGGTGTCGTGCGGGCAGCTGTGGGATAGGCATGTGTGGTGTGCATCAGTACGCCAGCGAGACGCAGCCTGGAACGACAGAAGGGAGGAGGGGAGAGAAAGAGGGCTCTCACATACACTGCGCAAAGAGCGCCGGTGCGTGGAGCACGAATTTGGCTCTGCCCGAAATACGTGCAGGGAAGGTCGGCTCGGTGACCCCCTGCGGAAGCTCGCCCATTGTGAGGCTGCGGAGTTCTTGGTTAAGAAGTCGGAGAACACGTTGATCCAAGCCGGTGGGAGTTTTACTTAGACTAAGGAATTGAGTCGGTAAAGCTCTGTCGTTGACGAGAATGTCTAAACTATTCGGGAATACACACTATTTATACTACTGGAGAACTGTCCGGATCCGGGAATCTGACTACAACTACGGGATCACTACGGAATGAGCTACGGCTGCAGCAAGGAACTACGCCGCTGCCTCTACCGCTGCGCCGCCGTCTGCGGAGCTGCGGCAAAGGTATCTTCGGCACCGAGGCCGAGCCGCAACCCTTACACTCGCCCTCAAGGATTGCAACGCAAGTCTTTCTACAGCGTCGAGGTCTTGGTGAGCAGTCATGGTAATTAATTCATTCGGAATCTTGTTCGGAATTATCTTCAGACTTGAACTTGCCGCCATCAATTTCTGATCCGGCAGAATACTCTTGTCCAGAACCACCACGATCGCGTTCTTCATCCTCGAACTCTGGGCTTGTGGTTAACTGGTACCTGGCCTGGCTTCTGTGTGACCCTCTCGCGGATAGACACAGCTCCTCTGAATCCGATGAATCATAATGCTTGTACCTGGCGGCACTGACTTTGGCTTCAACTTTCTCGGGCTCTTGTTCCTCGTTCCTTTCGTTTGTGAAGCTAGGATCCAGATTATGGGTGGCCTCTCTGGCTGTTTCAAAGCGCACCGCCCATTTGATCAAGCTCTTCAAGCTCGTGTCGTCGGGATTCATACCGCAATCGAGGAATCTAACACGTATGTATTTTTCCACGCCGTCCCAAAAGATTTGAGCCAAATGTCTGTTGTTGATGTCTGGGACTCTCTTTGCAAGCGATTGGACCTTCCTTGTGAAGTCTCGGACCGTCTCTTGGCCTTGGTGCGCGTTCATTAAATGCATTCTCAGCTGCTGCTTGAAATCAGCCGGAAAACAGTAGTCAAACAGCGCGACATAGACATCTTTGACTGTCCATTGCTCCTGGCAGGTCGCCACATGCTGCATAAAGAATCTACTCGCTTGCCCACTCATGAAATTCACCAATAATTTCAGGGCCAATTTATCAGTCAAGCCGGTGAGTTTGATCCATGTACTGACTTCGTACACACAATGATCAAACATGTCCATGTCCGGCTTGCCATTCCAGACGAATGGAGGCTTGATTCTGACGCCCTCCATCGCCTTCTTGATTCGTTTCTGTTCCTCTCTTCCCTTCCTCTTGCGAAAGTGGCAAGCTTTCTTTCTCGCAGCACGTGCAGACTTGCGACGCAACTCTTCGCTCTCAGAAGTGGAACTTTCCAAATCATTGTCCGACGTCGATGAACCACTCGACGTTGGCGATTCCGAAGTAGGTGGGCCTCTACTTTCATCTGTAGTTTCTCTGAAGCACACGCCCTCCGGCAGCTGGGAAGGAGGCCTGGCATACTCCTTGGGTTTGCTACCTCCACGCGGATCCTTCATGTTTCTCGTACTGGTCCCAGTCGACTTCGCACGCACCGTTCCGTGTTTCACGGTCTTGACTTTCGGTGTGTCGTCTGGAGTCTCAACCGCCACTGCCATAATACTGACACGCTCGGTGAGTACATAATCTATCGTGTTACTTTTGATAGATTCAAGCATTGCTCCAGCAGGATCGTCACCCTGCGGCAATATATCCTGGATCAGTTCGTTGTCCAAGAGCTCTTCTGCATCCAACCCAGACGCAAACCAGGTAGGAAAATATCTATTCTCCACCATAATAGGCTTTGATTCTTTCAATGCCTTTCTCGCCGTAATTTTGGGCTTCAAAAATCCGCCCTCTGGACCCTCCATGTCCAAGGCTTCCAGCGAGCTGAGGCAAACAGCCTGGGGCAAATCAACATTCAAGCCGTGAGGTGAGTCTATACTCCAACCTCCTCGCTTTTCCAGGACGCCACGTGCGCCTGGGTATTCAGCCGTCGGGCGCAGTGCATCGAGTCCGCCCTCGGCTTCGAGTCCCGCACACTCGTCCTTGAGTGGGGCCTCAATATTGGCTGTCTCCCACGCAAACTGCGCTGGGGAGGTCCGAGTCTTTGGCATGCCATCCTCGGCGCCAAGACAAGCAGCTGGTGTGCTCCCGACAAGGGGCTCGCCCTCTGCTGCCTCGCCACTGCTCATCAACTTGAGCAGGGCGGTATCGGCCGCTTCCCCAATACAGCTGTCTGGGGAAGTCCGAATGTCGAGCGCGACAGAAGCGTACGACTTCTCACGCGTATTCACGTCGCTGTACATTGCGTAGTGAATATTATTGATGCGCCTGCGCGTTTCCAACCGGATGATCGGTCCGGTTGACGTCAACACGAAATAAGAGAAAAATTGGACTCAAAAAAAATGTGAGGCTGCGGAGTTCTTGGTTAAGAAGTCGGAGAACACGTTGATCCAAGCCGGTGGGAGTTTTACTTAGACTAAGGAATTGAGTCGGTAAAGCTCCGTCGTTGACGAGAATGTCTAAACTATTCGGGAATACACACTATTTATACTACTGGAGAACTGTCCGGATCCGGGAATCTGACTACAACTAACTACGGGATCACTACGGAATGAGCTACGGCTGTGGCAAGGAACTACGCCGCTGCCTCTACCGCTGCGCTGCCGTCTGCGGAGCTGCGGCAAAGGTATCTTCGGCACCGAGGCCGAGCCACAACCCTTACACCCATCTTCCACAGTCCCGTGTAAAAATCCGGGCATGTTGCACTGCGCACGAATTCGCGCACCCGGCGGACACTGTGGGGACGGTTTTCAATCAGGCTGAGTGTATCCAAGCACTCAGCCTGCTTGTATATTCATTCAGGTTGAGTGTTCAAATATCGGTATATTCATGGTATATAGAATACAAGTATCTACTGTCCCGTCAAATCCCGCTATCGAGCGATATTCGAGATTTAACTAGAAGAGCACAAGGGTTGAGATCAGAGTCATGAGCACAAGAGTGAAATGCGAACGTACACCGAGGCGCGCGCATCAGAATGAGTTTCTATAAAAATCCCAAGTTGACGAGTCGTCCTTACTGAATGTTGGAGGCCGTAAAGAGAGCGGATATGGTGAAGGAAGTACGCAAGAAGTCAGTTGACGAACTGAACACAGTAAGCAAATGATAACGGACCGTTGACGAGGACTGGCCCCGCAGTTTCAAAGGCACAGATATTTGACTGAGGTACGCCGTTACCGCTTTGGATGTAAGAGCCGAACGAAGAAAAGTCAGACTCGAGAACGCAATACAACAAAAGCGTGAACGTACCGGCGACATAAAAATAATTAAATCGAAGTTTCGGGACATCCAGGGATGCCTTCGAAGCGGACACGGGTCTCAGGGAGATGGGCGACTGCTCTCAGGACCAAAACGATGCCGGGGGGCAGTCGGAAATTGAGTACGGCGGTGGAATACTGAAATAGGGGTTAGTATGAGTGAATGTATGCGCGAGGCTCACTCACGAGCTCGGGGCGACCTCTGGGCAATGCTATTACGGCCCTCGGGGGTGCATCCAGCCTGTACAGAGTAATTAGGAAATAAATATGGTCCTGCTGGAAAGCCAGTGCCATCATTATATCGAAGACATACATTTCACCTGCGAACAATGGGAATCCAAAACTTGAACACGCTCTGAAGGACGATACTCACTTGCATGTGAACTGATAAGACCCGCGGACGATGAACTGATAAGACCCGCGGACGATGGAGCTGAGCCAGTTGGGATCAAAATAAGTAGAGGGGAAGAGGGCGATGCCACCGAGCAGCATCATTCTCCAGCAGAGAGACATACGTTCGACGTTACGCTTCCGTGGAGAAAACGGGAAACGGGAAAGAAACAGACACGGGATAAGAAGAAACAAAGAGGACACCAACGCACCTCACACTGTGCGCTCATAAGGCGGCTGCCCATTGCGATTGAGGGGATCGTGCGGAGGAAGAAGCCGCTGCATCGATGAAGATCAGTCTAGTAACGGAAATGAAAGAAGGAAAACCGGTATTCACAGATGAAAGATGGAGGATCAGGAGCGTGCGGGGGCTCCTCGGACGTGGGATCGTGGCGCAGCGGAAGCCGCTCTGGGCCAGGCAGTGCTCGAGGTGCTGTGACCTCCGCAAATATTGCCAAATGGAAGGAATGGAATGAGGAAGTAAGTCGAGGAAACGAGACTCACACGAACGTGGGAACATGGAAGAGCACATTCATACCCGACACCGTTTTTGTCGTAAACTCGCGCTCGGAGACGAGGTTCGGCTTGGGGCGGGTACTCCAAGGAGGATGAGCGGAGTGGAGGAGCAGCTGAGATTCGATTGGTTAATGAATAAACCGGGGCAGAAAAGAGGCATGAGGGACAAACTTGTCGATGAGGTACGGAACGCGGCCGCCGTGCAGCATGCCGTGGCCAGTGAGTATAGCTAGAAGAACAATGGGTTGGATTAAGGGGCGGAGGGGAGAACAAAAAGGCGCACCTTATCCGCCCTTGTTACAGCCTTCATCCTCCTTGATGTGCGTGCGACGTCCACGTCGGTACCCCCGCTCGACCCCCACGCTCATCTCATGTGTGCAAGCCAGAATAAGTATGGAATGCGTACAGGCAAGAGCGCACCTTTCTGCATCCTGGACTACGACTCAGAGGCTCCCTGAGGCACTGATTCGTTGAAACGAAACCTAGAACAGTATTGAAGGCCGTCAGAAAAGATAATATAACAATTGGCCAACTGTCATCAGCTGCCTGCCGGTGTCCCGGGTTCGAGTCATACGCGACGTGCAGACATGAAAATGGCCTTGGGGGTCGAGAGGGGATCACATACCAGGTATTCAAGGTGTTTTGGGGGGCCCTGGGGCAAAAAACCTCCGCCTACGTGCCCTTGTTGGTGAAAAAGCCAATAATCGCATTTTTGGGATCTGAGTGGTTGATGAAGGGCCAAATTGCGTCCAGAATGTCGTAAGAGCGTGTCTTAAGGCCATTAGAGTAGTTCGGGACCGGATCTGGAAGCGAAATGGGAAGGGGAAGCCGCAGAAAAAGGAAACGGTGGTGGTGGAAAGGAAGACGCGTTGTGTCACGTGCTGATAATCGGCCATCAAACTCGACGTTTCTGCGCAAAATATCACCCTAAATTCGAGGAAGTCGTGCTCGTAACAATGTCAAAAAAGCTCGAAAGCTCATAGAAACATTCCAGTAACCAGCAATGATACAACGTTATAAGCAACAAGTACGAGCTACACACCAACAGCAAATTGAACAGCTACAAAGACTGCATCTCGACCTTCGACCTTGCCCTCGTAGCGTAGTCTGACTTGACTGGGTTTGGTTTTGGGACTCGCTAGTTTACCATTACCACACGCTGTTTTGATGCTGAAAGACCTCACCTTCGGTGCAGTCGGCTTTTTCTCCATCTTGACTTTGGTCTTCTTGGCAAGAACATCCCGCTATTTTGCCAAGTAATCAAAGACATACTGGCGTAAAATTCCATTTCCCGACAACACCATTCTGAAGCTGAATGCCTCAAACTTAAACAAGCTTAACAGAGACTGATACAAATTGCCTGAAAACATGGAGACTGACTTATACCTCCAACAATTGCGATCAGGAACCCAGAGTGAGACGAAATTCAGGAACCTGTTGGCCACCAGCACGTTTGGTGCGCCAGTTTTGCGATAAGGTCGCTCCCATAGCCGGCGAGTTGTTCTCCGAAGAGGCCACCAATGAGAAGGGAAATGAACTGAAGACTCATTTGCCCAGGCGTGAGGTGGGATTTCTCGCCGAAGACCTAAAAGATGTGACGTGTTCTAGTCTGGGGAAAGGATGGACCCTTGCTGACCAAGCAGTTGGAATCGGTGTACAGCCACTCCCGGGTTTAGCCGAATTTTCAACAGCACAAGATGTAGTTACAATTAAGCTCGACGCCGTTTTGCGGTACGACACAAGTCACAGGCCCAGTTTTTTGGCAGCTTCTCTTGGAGACCGTCGGTGTACTCTCTGTGAAACTGCCGTAAGTGCGGCTTATCCTGAACAAGACTTCACAACAGCGTCCGACGTGAGATCAGGCCAGATAAAGAAATAAAAGATTCACCTCCAATTTAGCGAGTGGCCTCCGAACTCTCCGAGTTGATCTGGCAGATCCCAGAATCTTTTAATTCAATAACACCTCATGCTACGGGGTGTGCCAGAAAATTCCGCGGGCCTGAAATCGCACGCCGATCTTATTTTGAAGACTGAAAATAAGCAAGTCACAGAAAAACTCCAGTTACACGTTAATTGAACGCTTGAGCTGATGTGTTAGACAGTGTTTATGGGTCTACGAGGGACTCACCTTTTGGAAGAGGAGTTTAAACCAATTTTGTATCGAACACGTCACCCCGTATGGAACGCTTATCAACCTCCAGCCCCAGATTCCGAGAACGCTGCGACCCCTGGTGTGGGCGGACATTGGAAAAGCAAACCGCGGAAACTTTGGGCCAAGAAAAAACACATTGTGTTGTAGATTAAGCATTGCCTGGACACGGATCTAGTTAGCCGGTCTCTCTCGACAATCTAGAGTAGAGCAAGAGATGTAAGTATGTAGGTGTGAAGCGCAAGTACTGTATACTATACTCAATCTAAAATCGCCTTTTATTATTATTCAGTGTTCATTTGCAGTGTCGCGGAGGGTGATCTGATCTACTCGACGCGCGGGCGCTTGAGGGGCACGCCGCTGCCGTTGGCGACCTCCCTGTTGGGGTTGGCAAAGTACTCGAGGGAGGCCTTGGGGGTCGACCTCTGCGATGATGTCTGAATCTCTGTAAAAACGTGCAGTAAACACGAAGGTGAGCATGACCAACCACACCTTCTATTGGCGGATGTAGAGGCGCTTCTACTCGTAGTTCGCGTAGAACGGCGTCTAAGGGTAGATCGAGATAATATTTATTGAACACATAGATGGACTGGGGATTTGAGCGAACTCCAGACAGCCACTGCTCCCACATACCTGCGTCTGGGACCCGTTCAACTCGCGAATATTGCTGTTCGTCCGTCCAGCAGGTATGCAAGCACAGTGTCCTGGTCAACCCCAGTCTCTTGATACAGGAAGAGCTCTAAACTGCCGATTCTGCGCAACTAAGCCAGAGGAAAATGTCCTTACGACTTGTACCCACCGTTCTATGTCTCGATTCTCGAACGCCCGCATTTACCTGGAAACAATCAGATAAACGAGATTGGGAGGGTTGGACCGAAGAAAGTACGACGCGCGAGGCGATTCCGCAGCCTGTGTCTTTGGTGACGAGCTCGGACGACTCGCTGTGTGATGAGGGGGGCGGTGCTTGCGTGGAAGCTCGCTGTGAAGAAGGGTAAGGACTTCGATGTGATGGACTCGTGGGCGGAGAATGGGGTGCGATATGAGTGCGTAAAGGACATGCCGCATACTTTTACACACTTTTGGGTGCGGCCGGAGGACGAGGTGTGGAAGGCGAGGAGGAAGGAGGCAGCGGACGACTTGTGGAAGAAGGTTGGATGAGACTTTGGATGCTGAGAAGGCACGGTGAACACTTTCGTGCATAGTTCTTCTGATTCCCAATTTCTATCAACGTGACATTTATTTCGGGGTTAATGCAGAACTTACAGTAGCTCCACATCAAGCCCGTCGATGAAAGCTAGCTTGATGGTCTCTCGACAGGCTTGCCTCCAGCGGTAGCCAGTCGCTGCTCAGTCCCGAGATCTAGGAAGTGCAATTTACGGAGAGCGAGGAGGTGAGATGTGGGGGATATAGAGAAAGAATCCCACAGAGAGAGCACGCGTGCGGAGCCCCAGAGCCAAAGATAAGTGGATGGCTGGACGGACTCGCCATTTCCCGTGAAATCCAACAGGAAATGCCAATCTGGTTCCACCAAAAATCAACGGCATCGAGAACGCTGTTTACCGGCGGTCAACACCACAAAGACGTGATACGGTGCCTAAAAGTAACCCACGAAATGTACAAAACCGGAGACGCAGAGGACCTCGCATTAAAGCTGAGAACGGCGAGACACAGGGACGGCAAGAACTGCCGATGCACAACATGTGTGGAATTCCGGAACGCCGGCTGCTGAGACCCAAACAGGTGCATGAGACGAGCAAGAGATATGCTCAACTCCCTTCTTCCCAAATGGAACCCACTGCTTCCCCAACCAGAAGACTGGGAGACGGAGATGGAAGACATACCCCCACCGGACGACGAAGACACAAAAGTCTTCGATGGACGGGTAACAACCACTGGGTCGCTAGCGGACGCATTCCGCATATTCACCGATAAAGCGACAAGCGGGGATGTGGCACCGGATAACCGATTAGAGCCAGAACCAGACGAGGAGGACATCACAGCGTACACAGATGGTTCGGCCACGGACAATGGCATGGACGACGCCAGGGCCGGAAGCGGAGTCTTCTTTGGCGTGGGAGACGTCCGTAATATAGAAATACGGATCCCCGATGAACTGGGACCGTCAAACCAGTCAGCCGAAATATTAGCAATCAAAGCCTGCATCGAAAGCTGCCCGAAAGACGTTCCTCTCACAATTAAAAGTGACTCACTAACCATGATCGAGGGACTCACAACCAATCTCAGGAGATGGGAAGACGAAGGTTATATGACGGTAGCAAATGGCGATCTAATCAAAACTACGGTAGCTAGATTGCGAGAGCGTAAAGCGCAGACATATACCTCGGCTGGGTCAAGGGACATGCCGGGGACGAGGGGAATGAAGCGGCTGACAAGCTCGCCGACAGGGGGGCGATTGAAACCTTCCCCAGACATGATTGATATGACAATCAGGGAAGATTTGGTCCTACCGGGGGCAAAACTTCAAATAATGACCCAATCCCTGGCATATAAAATAATCAGACAAAGGAGAGCGGAAACTATGGCGTACCAGGAGGCGCTAGACAGACCCGCAACAAGGCGAAACATGGGTCTGGCCCAAGGGGCAGCCAGCGACTTCAACAATGAGTCAACGCCAGCGACGGCAATTTGGAAGGCAACGAAACATAAGGACTTCACCAGGAAAATACGTTACTTCTCGTGGATGACCCTGCATAACGGGTACAAAGTAGGAGACCACTGGAAAAAGATTCGAAGGCTTTGAAGACCGGGAGAACTGCAAAAAGTGTGGAGTGTTAGAAACCATGGAACACATTCTAACGAGATGTGACGCACCAGGTCAATCCCAGATATGGGATCTCGCGAGCGAGGTGTGGACAATGAAAACTGGAAACGAGATGAGGCCGTCCTTCGGGGAAATAATGGTGTGCAGCGCCATCAAGAAAGGAGACGCCGGGGCATCCAGACTGTACCGTATTCTCATATCAGAGTCAGCATACCTGATTTGGAAATTGAGGAACGAACGGGTCATTCGAGAACAGGATAGCGCATCCGACCGGGAGATCTACAACCGATGGAAAAAAACCATAAATAATAGGCTCGAAATAGACTGTCTACTTACGGACGCAAGGAAATGGGGCAAGAAGTCCCTAAATAAATCAGTGGTACTCACTACCTGGAAAGGGACACTGATGAATGAAGACAGACACCCTGAGGATTTTACCGGGGTGACCGGGGTTCTAGTGGGTGTGGGTTGATCGTGATGAAGGCCGCCTGTGGGCCGGAACGATGAACTCAAGCCCCACACGGCGCACGGCGACTAGTTCGGGTGCGTGTGCGTTTGCGCATTTCCCCGGGTGGCACTCTGTCGGCTAGGTTATATTTATCCCTAGCTACCAACTAACGGGGAGGACAGGCCGACCTGGTCGGTCCAGGGACCGGGTGGCGGGTTTCTGGAGACGTAAGAAACAGCCCGGTAGGAGAACGCATTGCGTTTCCTGTTCCTCCTACCCAAACGTTCCACCAAAAAAAAAAAAAAAAAAAGATAAGTGGATGGTCGATGTCCGAGGTGGGGGGGATGATCTCGATGTGTTCGGTGCTTCTGCCGAAGAGGGTGTATTTGCCTTTGGCCAGGCAAGGAGGAGGAGGATGTATACCGGCGCGGTCCCGTTAAGAAACAGCCGGGGCCCGTACTACATACATGTGTCAATTGTATGTTACGGATACTCTCTTCCTTTCACCACTTCACAACCTGAGTACCCCGTCAAACATCTCCCCAGCTAGGTCGGTACCAAAAAGAGGAAAAAATACCGGTGGGTCAAACAAGATGCATTCAGAGCCCCAGGGCGGCCTGGTGTCCAGAATTGAGTATGTGGATACGAGAAATACTAGAATTATCCCAATACGCTGTATGTGTATCCTGCGGGTCTAAAAAGTGGGGTAGTAGAGTAATGAGCCAGTACGTCGTATGTGTATTTTGCAAGCCGCTGTATGATATCAAAGTTCCGTGTCTGTACGAGATGTCGTATAAAGTTGTCCATGGATGGCCAAGGGATTGTGGGTAGTGTCGTAAAGATGTCGGTGAGGAAGTGACGCCTCAACTCGATGAGGACGGGGGAGGTGCAACCCAAGAGTGCGTGACCCTCACTCTCCACGTCCTGGAAGCATAGGTGGCATAGCCTTGCAAGTCTGGGTACCGGGGGCCTAAGCCGTTCTTGGTAGCGCAGGAGCTCAACCCCAAGGGAGTGGGAGGAAAGGAGGATGCGCGTGAGGGCTTTTCGATGTGCGGGGACGGGGACGCGGAGGTAGAGCCGAAGTTTCATGGACGAGGGCTGGGCGAGGATTCACAGAGTCCGTGAATTCTGAACGCGTCCAGTCACAGCTCCCACAGCGTTATGTTGCTGATCCGAGCGTTCTCAGTGACTATGGTCACTGAGCACCCCCTAGGGATGAAATTTCGGCTTATCGGACATGTTCGGCATTTGGCTTCGCCGGCTCCCTCCTCCTCTGGACTCCTTTGCCACAACGTCCGACGCCCGCGCTCTCTCAGCTATGACCCATGGACGCCAACTAAACCAGGCCACCTTGGGTTACAGAAGTACGTCTTTTCACCGTACAACTATTTCTTGAACTTGCTTGCTATTCTAGTCCTAATGACAATGTACGCCTGGCGTCGTGGGGCTGCTAATCGGTTCAATCATGAGCTCGGAGAAGACATGCACAAGGCCATGGTGACGCTCCGACATGCTGGACCGGTGTCTGCGCCTGCTCAGCCATCCTCAGCTCCCATCCTCAGCTCTGGCGCCAAAATTGTGATGTTTATTACTAGGGCGTTACTCGCGTGCATGGACGACTCGACGCAATAATCGACGCCGGGACGATGGACGGCGAGACGATGGACGGCGAGACTGCAATGACAGCTACACTGTGGTCAGGGAATGGTAAGCCTCCTCCATCCGGTAGACTCTGGCACAACGCTAATACGCCTTTGATACATCTAGATGTAATTTTATCCTATAGAAAGACAAAATCTCTTTTTAAACTTCCCCCCCTAGATTTTCCATCAACTGCCCGAGTGACGACCACCACAGCCGGGAGAGCGTTGAGTCTGCGAGCATCTCAAGTCTGGAGGAGCCTGGAGGAGCGCCCACTCACCGTGCGGAGGAAGGGCTCACCGAACACGTCGACGATCAACTTCGAGACGGTGCCGTCCACGGTCGACATGCCAGCGAGCATAAGCGGTAGCAGCGGGAGCGCGACTATTGATGCTACTCGGAGCCGGACACAGCCGACGACGCTCAGATCCTCCCGCTCCCCAACACGCTGCACACGCACGCGCGCACCTCAGCACCATCACCGAACGCTTGTCGTGGGACGGTGCGAGTGGGAGCGGGAGGATGCCTGGGAGTGCGGCCTGGGATGGGCGGTTCAGGCTTTATGAGCCCGAGGAGCGGTATAGCGGGGGGAGCGAGCGCCATGGGGATGATACGGAGAGGGATAGGTGGGCAGTGATGCCGGAGAGTCCTGCGTGGAATGGGGGGTATGGTCCCCAGCGCCACCCTCTGGCTTGCGGGGCTCGCGCGCCCATCCGAGGCCTTCAGTGCCATCGATCTGCGCGCCGTCCCGCTCTCGAGAGCACCCCGGCACCCCCATCTCCCCGTCTCTGCACCCCGCAGATCCCGGCAGCAACAGCAGTCTCGCCTCGGAGTCGCAACACACGCAAAGCAGATCGTGCAATCACGAGGGACCGCATTCAGCACCGCACTGGATATTGCGCGCAAGGCCGAGCGACGGAAGAGCGCGCACTGGTTCACGCCGCAGCACACCGGCGCCGGGGCGCTCATGCCGCAGTTTACAGGCAGCAGCGGACTGGTGGCGCAGTATACTGGGGACACGCTGGCCCCCGCAACACACAGGGGGGAAGCTGCTTACACCACAGCACACCGGCTCGGGGCTGGTGCCTCAGTACACGGGCTCGAGCGGGACGTTAATCCCGCAGCACACGGGCGGGAGCACCCGTTCTCTGACCATGAGGTCCCCGCCGCTGTCACCTGTGGGGTATTCCCTGCGTGGATTTGGGTCGCCGGGGGGCGGTGGGGCGGGATCGGACGCGGCAGGTGTTGTTGTTCTCGATGGAGCCGCTCGTGCTAGGAGGATGGGAATGAGGAACAAGTGCCGAGTCCACGCGTACTAGTTGGTGGGCGGGAGGGCGAGGAAGATGATGATGTATTTGTGGCTGAGCCTGCGGAGGTGGATGTAGAGCCGCTGTGGGTCGAGGAGGAGGAAAGCGAACAGGTGCTTCACTCGTTTCCTGTTCTATCTTGCCACGACACTGACTTGATTCTAGCCCGAGAGCACGATACAAACACTAGACGACTCCGCGGGCGAATTCGTGTGTTTCCGTTTTTTCTTCCCTTACTCGCCGTACTTAACTGCATTAGAACCCCTCCTTCTCCCAACTCAGCCCAGGATGCGCCGATACCCGTAGAGGAAGCTGCGCCTGTACGTCCCGCTCTCTCTTTATTTTTGTGCACACGGCTAATTGCTTCACCCACAGGCAACTCCAATCGTCGACTCACGGCCGCAAGACGAAGTACGGCTCGAGGAATCGGTACGTCTCTCCGTTCTTCTTGCTGTTTAAGTGTTAGATCCGACCCGTAGGTCCCGCTGTTGAACCTGGATGCAGCGATACCGCTAGAGGAAGCTGCAGCTGCGCCTGTGCGTCCCCATCTCTCTTTATTTTGTGCGCGCTAACTGCTACACCACTAGACTCCGCTCGCTGTCGACTCGCGGCCGCAAGTCGAGCCCGACTGGCCCCGGACGCGGTCCGCCTCGGTCGATACGCATGACACGCACAGCTCCTTCGACGACGCGCCGTCCTCCCCTGACTCGGCACACCCCGGGCTCGACCTCGACGCACACCTCCGTTCACGCGCATTTCTGTCCCACTTGCACTTGCACTCGACCGAAGAGTCCTCGCGTGCCGGCGATTCCTCCCGCCCCTCTTCTGTCTCCTCCGTAGATGGTGGCACGGACGCGGAACCGGAACTGAAACCGGACGCAGGCGATAATGACGACGACACCCAGATCCTCCTGCTCCCCAACACGCTGCACACGCACGCCTTCCGCGCGCACCTCAGCACCATCACGGAGCGGCTTGTCGTGGGACGGTGCGAGCGGGAGCATACCTGGGAGTGCGGCCTGGGACAGGCGGTTCGGGCTCTATGAGCCTGAGGAATGGTGGTATAGCGGGGGAGCGAGCACTGTGGGGACGACGCGGAGAGGGACAGGTGGGCGGCGATGCCAGAATCTCCTGCATGGAATGGGGGGTATGGGGGCGAGGCGGTGCCGGATTCGCCTGCGTTGACCACTGCGCAGCTGCTCGAAGAAGCGGAGAGGGGAGGTGGTGAGTGTGGGGGGTCGTCTCGCCGAGCCGGAGCGTGAAGGGTGTGGAGATTTTGATGTGAATAATAAGAAGCCTGGGACGGCGGGGAACCTGTATTTCTAGAATATATTGCTTTCACCCATCTTATTACTATACCTGGCAAGTGTTTGAAATGAGCAGTAACAGCTGCAAACTAAAGGTCAGCTGGTCAGGTCAGTTTATTTCCTTTTCCAGATCATATTTCCGCACCTGCGGAAATTTTAAATTTCCGCGCGGCGGAAAAATAGTGCGGAAATACTGCGTAAATACTGCGCAAATTCAGAATTTCCGCAGCGCGGAAATTTGGCGTAAATAATGCGCAAATTCGGCGGAAATCCTGCGGAAATTCAAAATTTCCGCGCCGCGGAAATAAGGCTTTGCACCCAGTGGGAGGACACCGTCCTTCTTCTTGACAAAGAAGACCGGGGACACCATCGGAGACTTTGACGGGCGGATGCAGCCGGTAGTCAATCCCTCCGAAATGAAGGCATCGAGCTCCTTCTGTTCGAGCGGAGAGATTGGGTAGACCTTACAATTGGCCGGTTTTCGCATCCGGGACGAGTTCGATGGCATGATCCCACGTCCGCCTGTCCGGGAGAGAGTCCAAGGACTCCTGGGCAAAGACGTCCGAGAAATCCGCGGCCCAGGGCGGGACCTCAGTTCCGGCCGGTGCAGAATTCCGCGCGTGAGCCTCCGCGAGACGTTGCGAGACGGTGCTTCCTGCACGGATCTCTTCGGCCGGGGCGAACACAGTGTAGAGGATGTGATCGCCCTCCTCGAGCTCGTCGTCATCATCATCCTCCGAATCCGGAGTGAGGTCCAGGAGGTCATCGTCGTCGGCCGGTTCATCCCCATCGTCTCCGGTCCACTCTTCCGAGTCGACGGCGCAGATGGACGGGGTCGGACCTTCACACAGCTGCCGGAGGATCAAGGCAGCAAGCTTCTCGTTCTTCCGGACAGCTCGTAGCTCCTCCCGGCAGGTGCGGCATCCGGTCGGGCAGTGTGTCATATGAACCTCCTTGGTCTCCCAGTTGATCTCCGGATTATGCTTCTGGAGCCAGGAGTAGCCGAGGATGACGTGCTGTGTCCTGAGCCGAGTTACGGCGAGCTGGATACGCTCGGAGTGCCCTTTGTAGTCGACCACCATATCGACTACGCCGGTGATGCCGCCCGCTTGGTTCGGGCTGCCGTCCACGTTGAGAACCGGGATGGGCTGCGAAAGGGGCCAGACTGGAAGGTTGCAGGAGATGACATACTCCGAGTCGATGAAGTCTCCGGTCGCTCTGCAGTCGACCAGAGCTTTCACTGACATCCGGGCGGTGGTCTCAACAGACTGCAGGTCCAACGGGATGTGCAAGGAGTTTCGGCCTTCGACAGAGTCGATGACGTACTGCCGGGGAAGTCACCGCTCCCACTTCGGGCGATGAACGCGCCGAAGCGAGCCTGTCCTCGTTCCCGGCTCGGGGGCAGGGGCCTCCGTCACTGCCCTCGTTCCCGGCTCAGGGGCAATGCGGGTTTCCGTCTCCAGGACGGAAGGAAGAGTCTCGGTCACTCGGATGGAGACGGGGGTGGGGGGTGCGCCTCTCGCTACTACCTCGGACTCAAATGTATTGGCATTATCTGAATACAGGAGGGCGTAGTGATTAGGGGACGCAACCGAGGGCGCACCGCTCACTCGGCGGGCAGGGAAAACCCGCCGGTTCCATCTCATCTCCGTCCGCCGACTCGGCCGGAAGCGAGGCGGAGGTGGAGAGCTGGGCGAACAGCTCGTCGAGGAGGTCGTCCCCGAGTTGATGAACGACCTCGTCGAGAACGTCCGCGTGCCGGACGTCGGATGTAACCGGGCAGTCCCGGGCAATGTGTCCGGCCGCACCGCACCAGAACCAAGAGCGTGGGAAGCGCACGCGGGTCCGGTCAACGTCCATTGGAACGACCGCTGGAAGCGCGGGTCCGGGAGCCGGGGCGAACGAGACCGTGGTGCGCGCGGGGGGTGCAACCGGGAGGATTCCCATTCCACGCGGCCGAGGTTAAAGCAGCTGGGAGCCGAAACCAGAGGGTTTCCAGATCCGGCTCGGCCGAATGCCTCATACTGGCGGAAAATGTGCGCGCGCCAGCCGTCGTAGTCAGTGAGGTCGGGGGCGGTCCCGGACGTCGTGATTGCGATGTTGATCTTCGGGTCGATGTCCGGAGCGATACTTGTGACCCAGATGAGAGCGTCCAAGTAACCAGCCGTTACGGCCAGTTCCTCGAAATCGTCCGTGTACCGGTAGATGTTGCGGGAGCCCTGGAAATACGAGCGGGACTCAAGCTTGGTGAGGGCTTGGTCCTGTTCGTTCTCCTCGACGAACAGCGGAGCCGGAACTCGGCCTCGAACTGGGCCCAGGTGGAGAACGGGAACGGTACAGCAGATGCGCGCCGTTTCCGCCCATCGGGCAAGCCGCGTCCTTCGACATGAAGGACATGGCGAACCGGACGAGTTTTTCCTGCGAGACGAACCCGTCCACCATGAAAGCTTCCGGAACTAGCCGGTAATAGGTGAGGGCGGAGTGAAGGAACATCCGTCCTTGCATCCGGTCGCCGTCAAAAACGGCCGGGGGGTTCGGTCCGAAGGACCGTTTTGGAGCTGGGTGGGGGGCCAAGAAATCTGGACCCGGCGCCGGAGCCGGAACGGCAGGGGCAGGGGCAGGCGGCGGATTTTGGGTGTTCAGCAATAGCTCGCGGAGCGCGTTTTGGATGCTCTCAAGGGAGCCTTCGACAGCAGCGAGCCGGTCCATGCTTCGGAAGCCGGATGCGGAGTGTGAACACTCGGGATCTCAGGTTGCGCGGAGCCAGGTGCAGGCGGCTGGTCCATCGGGACGGAGGAGGGGTTGAGATTTGAAGTGGGGGAGGATGGAGCACTGGAGTAGTGGTCCAAATCCGTACCTGCCACCAAACTTCCCAATCTTGACCGGTTGATCCCTTAGATCCTTTCTTCTGCTGTAAGGGCAACCTTAAGCTCGGCACAGGGCGCGGAAACTAGCGGGGGGAATCCGAAGAAATAATATAGGTACTAAAGTACAGGAGCGGAAATACTACGCACCTAGCAGGGAATCTGAAGAGAAGAAAGGATGAGGATTCCCACGCTAGACGAAACCTTATATACTAGTTGGTAACTACCAGTAGCACGTGTCCGGAGTATCTACAATGATCGCGGGCCTGATCGCACAGCACGTGCCAACGAGAGCGGACGGATGTCCCGGGTGGTTTGGCGGTCGGATAGAAGGGCGCAGAAGTGTCCGGAGCGCCGGGCGGAAAACCATCCGGAGAAGCGCCCCGAAGGCGCCCGAAGCGCCCGAAGCATCCGGAGCATCCGGATTGGGTCCGGATGGAAACCGTCCGAAGCGGGGGTTCCCTGACAGATTAGCTCGAATCCATGA
>JARKIC010002005.1:0-82698 GCA_029378375.1 Mycena olivaceomarginata | reverse complement strand
AATCTTCGAGAACGGGGGACTCGTGCGGCGGCGCCCTTGGTAACCTTGACAGAGGATCAACATTCGAGTGTATTCTCCCTGGCCTGTGAATGATCCTCAGTCCAGGGTACGTGCGAACACTGCCCCCCACGCCGCAGTCTCCTGTTCGCGTTCTCGTACACCCTTGCCCCTGCAAGGCTGCGTGGTCAGTTACCAGAATGACCTGCTCTCCTTCTATAAAAGGCTGGAAGCGCACCAGCGCCTCCTTCGCTCCCAGCGCCTCCCTCTCCGTAGCACTGTAATTCCGCTCTGCGGATTTCAGGCTCCGGCTCCAAAGGCGATTACCGCTCAACATGCACTATCGTCTCATCCAATGTCCACCCCCCATTGGTCCTCCTTCCCTCCTTCCTCCACGTCTTTCACCAGTGTCACCACCAGTTTGGGCACTGCAGCTCCCGCGTCCCAAGCGGCCTGGAGCTTATCATAGCTGCCGTCCCTTTCAGGTCTGCCACCTGTATCGGCTGTACTTGTTGCAAACTGGACCCTATCGCATAGTCTGAGGCATCCGTGTACAGCCTGTAGGGCCTCCCTTGTATCGGATGGCCTAGTATCGGGCGGCGGATAAGGTGTCCTTGGCTTGTAGGAAGGCTATCTCGTGTTCCGCTCTCCACTCCCACTTGCTCCTTTGGTTAGCAGAGCGAAGAGGGTTTTACTACAAGGCGTAGTAAGGAATATACGCCGAGAAATAGTTTAATCATTCCCAGGAACTTTTGCAGGTCTAGGATTGACGAAGGTCTCGATAGCTCCTGAATGGCCGCTACCACCTTTCCTTGTGCGTAGACAATCCTAGTCTGGAGACTTCTGACCCAAGAGTAGAATCGAGGAGTACCCCACGAAATTTCTTTGGCTCCAACGTAATCCCAGCTGCTGAGATAGCGCTCAGGACTTTGTCGAGATGGACCAGATGATCTTCCAGTTCTTGGAGAACACAACTATATCGTCGATGTACACCAGCGTGAATATCCAGAGGAATGGCGCCAGTACGCCTTGCATGATCCTCTGGAAGATGGAGGGCCCATTCCGTAATCCAAAGGGCATGGTTTAAATTGCCACAGACCCCTGTGCAATCGGAACACTGTTTTCTCCCTCGCTTCCTCCTCCATCTCCACTTGGTTGAAGCCACCAAGGCGTCAGGATGATAGACTTGCGCCCTGGATAACGCTTGAATGATATCCGATTGTCGAGGAATAGGGATTCATCGGCGACGGTTTTTGGTTGAGCTTGCGATAATCGACCGCGAGTCGAGGCTTCCCATTACGGAATACCACGACGCATGGGGCGCCCCACGGGCTAACCGACGGCTCGATCACTTCGCGCTCAAACCACAAATCCATCTGCTTGTCGATGACTTCACGCTTCAGAGGGGAGGCTGCATATGGGTTCCGAGATGGGTTGCGTGCCGGGCTTCAGAGGAATGGGTGCCTTCTTGTAACATGCCCTAAACACCCCCCAACTCCGAATGCAGCTGAATTAGAGCGCAAAACGTGTCGAGGCGAGGGCGTATATGTTCCGGCACATCTGGACCTAGGTTAACCAGTTGCGCACGTCCTCCGTACCCTATCTCCGAACCCCTGGCAGCGCTGTGGTCTTCGGACCCCAGTTCTCATCCTCCTCGAGCTGGTCCTTCGTGCCTTCACGTTCTCGCGGCAATCCCTCCGGTCCTGCGCGCTGCTCTCCTTGATTACGCGTGCTAACGCCTCCGCTGAAGCCACGAACTTCTCCTTTTCCTCCTCATTACGGGGCGTGTCCGCATAATCCGCCGGATCGTGGAGGCGTCCTACAATGTCACCCGCACGATGTACCAAGGGCGGGTACTGGGTTTGCGATGGGCAGGAAGGGCTCGCTCGAGTTGATGGAGGGTGGAAGGCGCCGCCATTACACTCTCGTCTTCCTTGGCTATCACAACTTTCTCCACTAGCCATTCATCCTTCCCTTTGAACGGTCCCGGTGATGGGAACATTATGCACCGACCCAGCAGCGACGAGAGTATCCTTAGCAGCCAGCACCGGCAGTGCTTCGAGCTTCTCTTCGCGACTTTTACGAGCCTCGGAGCGCTGGTAGGTCTTCCGCCAGACCCCAGGCAAAGGTGCTTCATGGATTTCGCCATGCTTGCTTGCCGTATCTCAAAGCCCAGGTCTACGGAATGCGCAGAGGAAGCCGCGATGATATGCGGGAAGACCCTACTTGCCCCTCGCAATGGCCGGTAAGAAGAACGTTTCACTCCGAGCTCATAAGCGGATTGGAAGTCCTCCCCCAAAGGAGAGAAAACCTTCATGTTCTGGACCACATACGCCTCGAGCTCAAAGCGCACTACCTCCCCTTCGTGGTGACCATAAAGATTGGGCATTTAACATAGCCTAGGACCTTGGCTTGCCTGGTGAGGTGGTAGAGGGACATCCGTACCCTTCTTTGGGTTTCAGCAGTCCAAGTGCGATCCAGAACTCCTCCGACATCAAGGAAATATCCGCGCTGGAGTCGAGGCGTCCTCGGACTTCCTCGGTTGCCAGAGATCCTAACGCGAACCTTGACGTGAAGGCCTCGCGCACCCAGGGATCCTAGACCGTCGGGAAGTTGTGAGGCTTTACGGGCCTCGTAGATGGTAAGACCGTCCTCATCCTTGCTCAAGGGGAGTTCAGCGACATGAGCGTGTTGCGTAGGAATCCGCCGAGGCAAAGGAGCGCAGGGTCATCACTTTTCCATTCAACCGCTTTCCCTTTATCCTTGCTTGACTTTTCCTTCACAAAAGCGTCATGTCGCCTCCGGTTTCTGTTGAAGCCTCGGTACTCGACGTGGGCAGCTTTTGCTCCACAGTCTAGCGCGTCAACGACGAGTACGCTTTTACTTATAGGGGCAGGCTCAACTTCACCCTCGAGATAAGCGGATGACGAGACCTTGGATTCCACGAGCATAGCTACTATTCCCGATGTTCTGCTTCCTCCTCCGCTGGGGTCCAACTCGACGTGTATCAGCATCGCTTGCCTCAGAGTCTGCCATCTGCCGTAGTGCAAGCAGTCCCGTGCCACATGCTTGGGGCTGGTGCAGATTAACATTCTCCATTCGGGGGACGTGAGCTGACTCTCGAATCGTCTCGGGCGAAGGAGTAGCCGTTGATGGTCTTTCCCCCGGGCAAGTCAGGACGAGACGGGCCAGCTCATGGGAATTTCCCGTGGTAGCGCCTCGCCTCCGATCCACAGCCATGGCTTCTCTTCCCTCATCGTCCTCCCTTCTCCCGGCGGCCCTTCCGTTTCCTCTTCAACTTCGCTATATGCGCTCACGGACGGAATCGCCGGCGGGGAGCAGCGGAAGATGCGCTCGATCCCGCTAACAGTTGGTCCACTTTGGTCGTTAGCAGCCAGATTGACATAAGAGCGGCTTGACTATGCTGCGCCACCGCCATCAAGGAATCGATAGTTGGGCAGATGCGCTCATTAATTTCCTTGTCCAGTCTGCCGGTTGGGTGCGTATGAGGCGGGAAACAGCGGTAGGCCCGTCGACGTCGTCCGAGAAGATGAAGCTGTGATATTGGGCACATCGCTGGAAGAAGTCAACCGGGTCCTCTAGGTCGTGGCCCTTTTGTCTGAACTTCATCTCTTCAAACTCCTTGTTGCGATCACAAATCCACTGGTCGGGTGAGGTATGTACGGCGCAGATTATCCAACAGATGCGGCCAGTCCTGGCTGATTCTCGGCGAGACGGCTCCGGAAGTGAAGTCCACCACTTCAACGCACGCTCAGTGAAGCGGGAGGGAGCCATCTGCCCTAACTGCCTCTCCAGTAATGGACTGAGCATCGCCAAGGACAACATCGTGATAATGTAAGGGATGATAGTCTCCCCTTTCCCGTTCCACGGCAGCACAACCGAGATGTTGAGTTTGCTGTTCAGTTGCCACTGGGCAGCGCTCACGGGGTCAACTACCGGAGCAGCTGGTTGTCCGCCTCCTCCGTCGCCTCCACCGCCTCCACCGCCACCGCCTGCTCCACCTCCTCCGCCTCCAGGGTTTCCATGCCCCCCAGGTCCGCTGTCGTCTGGTCCACCTCCTCCGCCATTTGGATCCCTGTTCGGATTACTCCTCCATCCCGGGGGTACGTTCCCAGGAGGGGGCCCGTTCGCTGCTCCTCGTTTGTCTCCGTCGGTCCCACCTGGCGTGGAGGTGTGCTGGAATTGGTAACTCGTCCAGTTCGTCAACCCCGGTTTGAGCTGTTTAGGACTTGCATCACCAATGGCCCCCCAATGATAGGAGCGCTGCCGCACGAGTATTCGGAATAAAGCCCTGTCCTGGCAAACAATGGACTGCAGAAAGCGAAGCGGGGGGCCGGGAAGCGAACATTCTTGGGTTCAGATTCTGCGGGAGGAGCGGCTTCAGAGGGAGCGCTCACTCCACGATCAGAACCCTTCACGGAGGTCTCCTTGATAGTAGGGACACTTCAGCGTGGGTGATAGTAGCGATCCCGGGGTTCCTCGTTCAACCGGTGCATCATACCCATTCGAGCGGAGTCATCGATCATCGCAACTCGCAGCGAATAGTCAGGCCTCAGGAGCAAGCAATACATCTCCTGCGCAGGATGGACAGTCCCGAATTCCCGACGTATTTCGGGCAAGGTCGAGTCCGCTGAGCTGACTACTTCACTCCAATCTTCCTCGATGAGAGTGCGACGAATGCTTTGAAGGTAGGTGAGGATGTGCTTGTTCCCGTTGGCCAGGCGCCGTTGAAGACAGGAGAGCATAAACCGCAGCTCCACCTCGTATTCGCCGCGCTCCAGTAACCCGAGTAATCCGTAATCCGGGTCCAGCGTGAAGCTGGTCTTCGGATCTTTGCCCAGAAAGATCGTCAGCGCTTCCAGAATCTGGTGGACCGTGACTACAGCGTGCGCTACACGACTCAAGGGTTCCAGAGAGAGGCAGAAGAACTGTCTCGAGATTGTGGGATCTGTAAATGGGAAGCACGGAGCCGTCTGTGCTTCAATCTTCGCCACTTCGTCGAGAAGTTGTCCTAGGTGCTCCCAATTCGAACTGGCAGTGAGGCTTATCATAGCGGATTAGAGCATCTCGCAACGCAGCAACTCTGGCGGGATCAAAGTTCGGGATTTCCCCGCCTACAGCGCCAAACTCTGCCAGTGGGTCTTCTCTGTTGGGATCCTCTGGAAAGAAGGATTCATGGTAGCGCGCTACTGAAGTCATCAGCGGCTCCCGGAACACCTCTAATGAACACGCTAGTCCACTGAAAACTCGAGTCTCGGAGTGTTCTGTGAACCTGAGCGCCGTCGTGATACTCTTGTTGTTTCCGACTCCCCCTGGCTCCGTCTCATTCCCCGTGCTAAGGGGCCGAGGTCGGACTCTTCAGAAGGTTCAGTGGAGGAGTGTTGGGTGTTCCTAGAGAACGACGCCAGCGGGGGAGACGCGCTCATTCTGGGAAGAGCTGCGGTATCACCCGCCGGAGAAGAAAAATTGTAACCCGGTGCAGCTACTGAAGCAGCGCTCGCAGGGCGACCTTCCTCCATTCCCAGTGTTGAATCACGACGGGGTAGCGGTCCGCATCTCCCATCTTCAGTCATATGGGAGGGCATGCGCGGGTTAATGCTACCAAACGGAGCATGCTTTGGGATGGGAGCAGCTACGCCTTTGGCGATAGAGGCCGCTGTGGGGGTATGCAGGCCCAAGCGAGCGGCTAAGGGAGCTAGAACTGAAGAGCGGGTGGTGACTGGAGTCTTCGTCGACTTAGAGCTATTGGATTTGGTAGGTTTCGGGCGTCCTAAGGAGCTGCGACGAGGAGGAGAACTAGAGCTTGAGGCGGGGCCAGACGGTCCACTCGAGGATGCTGCCGTTTCCATTCTAGTGGCTTGTTGAGTCGACACCACTCGGTTGATAACAGGGTTGGGATTCTGGTGGTCAAATACAGGGTTTGTAGGGTCCTCTAGAGCTTTTGGGTTTCTGTGACATGCGAGTGGCAAGCAAGGGAAAGAGGACGAGGAAGACGAGCAGCAATATATGTGCTCAATCCTCCTGTCCCTGTGATGTCGGCTAAGTCTCCCTGGCAGCCAATCACCCCATTAGTACGGCCCCGAGGTGTTCCCACACGTGCGCTCGTGTCTAGCACGGCACAGCGTTTCAAACCCCTTGCTCTGCAAGTCCTGCCACAGAGGAAGAGACTTGGTGAATCGCAAGTGTGCCCAGCACGTGACCAGCACATGATCAGACCTTCTAGGCCGATCGGTGAATAGAACTCAGAAGTACAAGTCCGCCCTCCTTGAGTGGCGTGACTTCTAATTCCTCTCCGGCTATGTCGCCACCCGTTGTAGAGGGTAGAAGCCACGATAGGAGGGAGGGAGTGGGTAGCTCAGCGCTCACCATAAGGTTGAGCGCTCCCGAGCACTTCACTCCCGTGCATGGGGTGGTACCATCCGCCTTCTTCCATCTAACTAGTAGTGATGGGGAAGGTGGGGGTTGTCCAGTGCTCCCATGCACCTCCACGCAGGCAATAGCTGCTTGCTCCCCAGGAGCTGAGCGCTCATGCCTGCCGTCGCTTCTCCAGCCGTGATGAAGCCCTTCGCGGTGGGCTCCATTGTGATGCGGGTCGTTGAGGCTTTAACCACGCTGGAGGTGAAGCGCGCACGGACATCAAGTCTGGCGCTGCTATTCGGGCAGTGAGCGCTATGGAGCGCTCCTGCGAGAGAAGCTCCCGGGTCGTGTAGACCGAGATAGACCCCTGTAACGCGGGGGCCGCGGAGCAGTTGTATGGTTGCTCAGCCAGGCAGGGGAGGGGGTCTAACGCAGAAGGTGGTTCGCCTTGGTGGATCTCGGGCTTCACGACATAAGAGTTGTTGCAAAGTAAGATAGTATTAGGTAAGTAATGATCGCAGATCATCTACCTATCGTAGCTAACGAATATATGTATGTACAATAAGTATAAGTGCGTCTCGTAGTGGAACTGCACCGTGTTCTGTAGTCCCGTATACCGTCACAGGTGTCCATAGTTAATCACATGTAGATAAATATAT
Source organism: Mycena olivaceomarginata (assembly GCA_029378375.1). Classification (NCBI taxonomy): domain Eukaryota; kingdom Fungi; phylum Basidiomycota; class Agaricomycetes; order Agaricales; family Mycenaceae; genus Mycena; species Mycena olivaceomarginata. Next base: position 75,664 of record JARKIC010002005.1, on the reverse strand, counting down.
AGGATCCTCATGTATCGACCCCTTAATGCTTGAGTGTGTCCGGTGTGACTGTTTCCCGTTCGATCATGTTGACAGTCCCATCTTCTATCCTCGTGTCCCCCGTTCAGGACCTTCAGTATTAGGTAGAGGAAGGTGCTAGCTTTTAGCCAGTACCTTAATCAGCCCAAACCACCAAGTGGCTGTAGAGATATGTGAGTTACCGTCCTGGGCTGGTTTAAGTAACCAAATCAGGATGGCAACAATGATCGGATAATTGATAAGCGAAGCCCAACCGCGGCCGGGGTAACCAGCTACTGCTAAACCCGAGTCACCTGATCCAATGCACAAGGCTCTGTTTGTAAATCAAGCACAACAAAGTACTCAAACACCTTTAATCAAGACCCCACAGAGGTGCCCCAGATCATCAGAGAGGATGATTAATATTGCCCATGTTGTTTGTGGGCCCCGTGATCCTTGATTAAGCAGTGATGCTTAATCTCAGAAATTAAACCCTTAATCATGGATGTCAACCAGTATGAACTTTCCAGTTGATGCACTGCAGGCGGACTTGATTAAGGTCCTCATGAAAGATCAAGCCCTGATTAGCCATATGTCTCTCTTTATAAAATTATGCCTGTCTGAAGCCTTTTCGGACTCCGCTATCAGCGTCCCAGCACCACTTGCCGGGACCTGCTATTCAATGTTGGCACCTAAATCAAGTGCCAAGCTCAATTGCATATGTCTTCAACCAAAGTGGTGGGTCGCAAAGCAGCCCACTCTGCTATCAGTGTTCTGACACCACTTGCCAGGCACTATTCAATGTTGGCGCCTAAATCAAGCACTGAGCTCAATTCTATTCTATGTCTTCAACCAAAGTGGTGGGTCACAAAGCGGCCCACTCTGCTATCAGTGTTCCGAAACCACTTGCCGGGCACCATTGAATGTTGGTGCCTAAATCAAGCACCGAGCTCAATTCTATTCTATGTCTTCAACCAAAGTGGTGGGTCGTGAAGCAGCCCACCACGCTCTTGTAGGAGTTATGCTAATCCTTTGGAGCAGCGTGCTACGTGATTAAGGTAGAAATCAGCAAATTCCTTGCTATTTCACGCATGGTCTGTTTCACGGCTTATCAACCTATCACGAGAAAGCCTGCCAGGGTTAGGGTATACCCTTGCAATACGATACCCTCGCGACTTTTCTTTTAATCCAATTGGCAATGGATAGTGGCTGTTTTAATGACAGATCTACAGGATCGACTACATTCACTGCTTTTAAGGGAGAAGATGGTAATGTACTTGGTATTGAATCATCACTGCCCTGGTTTCTCTTTGCCTGAACTGCCCCTGAATTCCTACGATCTCTTCAGACTTTCTCCCTCATACTGGCAGTTGAATCTGCTTATCTGTTCACCTACCACCAGATATATTTTCTGAACGATTCTATTTATCCAACCGGCTCGCATGATAACAATTTTTACTGGCCCTGCTCGTCTATGTCTGCTCCTGGTTTGGCTGGCAACCTCAGGTGAGCCTAGAACCCAGACTTTGGCATCTGGTTGGGCTGAAGTCCTACCGGGATTTGAAGATTTTGGTTGCTCTTCATGTGGTCTGGGTTCAATTTCACTATTACTCTTCTTATTTCGCTTGCTGACGGAGAGAACTCCCTGGTCTCGAGGAAGTTGGATTTTTGTTACTTCTCTCACATACCCAAACAGGACACTTGATTCTCTTCGTGCGATTTTTGGGAGCAAATTTCCATCTGTCTTGAGTGTTAGCAATAGAGATCCCCCTCAGTTTGTCAAATCCCAGTTGAATATGTTTTTAACTTTACAACCCCTGGCTCGCACAAAGTGATTTGGTTCACGTGACGGGGATTCCTTGTCTTTTATTTCCCAGCAGTGAAGTGAGGCTTGAGGACAGCTTCATTATTGCCAGATTCACGGCAGAACCCAACTCTTCCACATGACCGTCCAATCTGATTCTTCTGGATCTAAATCAGAGCCTTCCGATGGTCTATGAGCTCAGGATGTCAGTTAGAGGACATGCACTACCCAAGTTAGATTCTCCTTTGATGCACCTCGATCTCGATTCACTTCATTGAAATTTTGTACTTGTGCACAGTGTCCCTTACAGCCCACCCTAGATCTCACTGGGCCATATACTTTCAACTGGACAAATAGGGTGACCGGACAGGACAACTCTTCAAAAATCGCCTGATTTCTTGTCCCTTGACTCGCTCTCGCTTGGCAGAGATACTGGACTTTTCCGTTCAATTCGACAGTCACAAGTCACGGACCCCTCTGTCGATGAATTTGGTCGGGGTCACGCATCACAGAGGCTTCTGTCAAAGCTCCCGAGCGCGACACAGCCCAAAAGTGCCCAGGAGATGCCAAAAAGACAACATTTTCCTTCTGACTTTTGAAAGTTTTAGTGTGTTAGCCTCCTTCCTTGGATTCAGCGAAAACCCGAGGCATTCTCTCCGCTGGTCCCGAAGCCCTAGTCTGCGCGAACGCGGACTGGCCTGCAGTTCCAGATTCTGGGACTTCCTCAGTACCAAAGTAAATGTCCATAATCTCATCGTAGTTGTGGCCGTTATAATTTTGTCCAACAGCCCGACGGTTATAATGGTCATGCGCCTTCTCTCTAGGAGATTTGTGCATCAGTTCCCTAGGAACTATTTTCCCATCGAAGAACATTAGTTTCCCTCCCGCTAGGGTGATAATTCCTTTGTCCAGGTCGGCCTTTCGGTCCTCGCACTGATCAATGAAATGTCCTCCCCTATAGCAATAGAAACAATTATTGTTCCTAGGAGGTGCGGCACGGTTCCTAGCGAAAGCTGGGACTGGATTAGGATACGTGTGGGCCGGTGCAGTGTGACTAGGAGGCGCTGGACGAGCGTCCAGTGCCATCTGTATCTTTTGCATCTCCCTATGCTGATCCGTTGTGAATTTATCCAGGTGTCCCCGTCAGCACTTCCTCAAGGCTGCCCTTTATTTCACGAGCTAGCGCCTCTTTCAGTTGTGTGTCGTCCTTCGCACGACCTGCCTCTAACTTGCCCACTTTTTCTGTCAGTTGCTTTACTAGTTCGTGGGTATCCACTTCCGTTTCTTGCAACATAACCGCAGCTTTCTTTTTATCCTCTGTATAAGGTTCTAGCTCATAATATGAGCCAGCTTCCTCCTCACACAAGGTGGTCGCTACTTCAATCACATCCGTCCAGATATATCTGTCATCGTTATCCACTTCAGGGGCCTCATAGGGTTTATCCCGATTGGCGGCTACACTTTCCCACTCCAACTTGGCCTTCTTGTACGAAGTCATCGCATCCCGAGGTGTCGCTCGCAACTGCTGTCGCAGTGCTTGTGAAAACTCAGAGGACAATCCCGCTAGGAAGTGCTTGGTAGCATCTCGGTTGGAGATCTGCATTGTTGGTGCGAGTAGTTGCCCTACCATTGCTCGGAACTGACGTACGTAGCTTTGTAGGCCACTAATATCAGTCAACCGTATGGGCTTTCTGTGGGTCTTTTTAACAAATTTCTCTAGGGCCCCGATAGATCCCTTCTCCAATTCCTTGAACTCAGGGTAACTCTCGCGGATCCTAGCTCTGAACTCGTGCCAAGAGCTGCCCGGCGACTCATTGAGTATCGCTTTCCACTCTTGCTTCGTTTTGTGATCGCAGAAATGAATGGCAATTCCATTTTTATCCTCGTCAGTTGTAGCCCCGGTTTTCACAATCAAATCTTCAACGGCATCTAGATATCCCGGTAGGGAATCTGCTTCTCCATCAAACTTTAGGGTGTTCTTTCCCCAAGTCGCGGGTAGCTTAGTGTGATCCATTGTAGATGGTTTGTTATCCAAAGTTTCAACTGGTTTTTAGTGCGGTTTGCACTAGGGGGTTCTGAACAGGGTTTACTGTCTCAGGGGTTGACTGTACCGGTGTTAATGGAGCAGGGTTTACGTTCTGACTGGCTAGCGAGTTCGAAGCGCTGTTGCCCGTCGGATCCAGGTTTCCTTCTGGAGATGACAAGGGGGACAAAAATCCGCTGTGGAATGGCAACAACTCTTCGTTCCTTGGTTTGGTTGCTCGTCAGAGATCTGAGCTCCCGATGTAGAAATAGCTAGCTCGTTGCTTTTGCTAGAATTTCTAGTTGTACGCGACCGATCTGTTGTACGCTTGGGCCAAGAGACAGGTTCGGGTATAAGCCCTCTAGCTGATCTTTCCGCCGTCGTTACAGTTGGGTCGTGCTTCCAGAGATGGTACTGCTCTAGAAGACTTCGTTGACCAGGTTTATTCAACCCGTTCAGATTCGATCTGGTTTGTCTTTGAACGTTCAACAGATCAGGTCACAGGAGTACGTGCTCGACTGTTACCTATTACACAGTGCTTTGTTAAAGCGACTTGTATTGGCCTAGTGTTTCCAAACTATGCGTTTGAATCAATCTGGACCCTCGCGGTGGGCTCCAGATGAAACGGTGCACTTCTTATATGACTAGGAATGGCTAATTGATAGGTATTGCGAACAAACACCCAAAACAACCAACCACAACCAATCTACCTCCAAAGATCTAAGTGCTTCTCTTTGTGAGTTCGGGTCCGGGCCGTAATATGCGACCAGCAGGTTTGAAACAAACACAAGTTTGATTTATAGGCTTCCAACAACACACTCTACAACGTACTAGCAATATGCAACCGCCAAAAACAACACTGCTAGGAACCTAGGGATGGTCCGGGGGTGTGTTTATATGGGGTGGATACAAGATGGCTGGACCGCTAGGTCGAGAACACCAGGGCAGAGTATGTAGGTTTGTGAAAATCCTCGCTAAGGGCAGCCCCAAAGACTACTGAGGCTAACAACAAATGGACTTCAATCCTGAAACGGCAAGAGTCTCCTTGACCGCCGACCTATTCCTTAACCAAGAATAGGAACCTTTCCGCTTTTATCGGCACTAGCTCACTACAAGCGTCCAGCTAGCGACCCAACACACTACGACAGAGCTTCCGTCTATATCGGGGTGAAGGCGAAGTAACTGACAAGTTATAGCCAAACTAGAGGTGGGGGCACCTAGTCCGTCTTCTTCTTAGTGGGCTCAAGTCAACACACAATCCACCTAGCAAGCGATCCAACACACTACGACAGAGCTTCCGTTGTGTCGGGGTGAAGGCAAGTCACTAGCGCAAACTGCAGTTGGGTCTCGAAGAGAACACCCTTGTTTTATATGTGGAGGTCTAGGACCAACAACACGAAATCCTCAACTTAGTCACTCGATGTTTCCAGAGTCCACAGTTACTGATTCCAATGTAAAGACTACTGCAAGTGAAGTTCGGTATCAACCTCCACTAGCAGCCTGAGTCCACTAGCACCAGCTTCGTCCAAAGTCTGGGGCGTAATGTTCTTAGACCCTAGTCTGTCCTGCGCTCCCCTTTTATACTACTAGGTGTGAGTTACATGTGAAAGCGAGCTGAATAATACAATAAGCAATATTAGATGATAAGAAATACGGTCAGCCAATGAGACGACTGCCGTTTGGTTTTGGGACGGGTTTGGTATATGCCAGGTCAGCCTCGCTGACCAGCTAGTGTTCAACCGTGGGTATATCAATGGATCCTCAGCCCTCCGTCTATGCCGAGTACCCCTTCCGGACCAACCGGCGATGTAGCCGGTGATCTAGGTCATCTCTACTCTGTCAGAGCGTCGATCTACTTCATCTAGGCGACGCAGTGTTGCGACCGACATCAAATGGTCATAGCTCGTTGGTCAGAACATCGATCCACCCTCCGAACATCGGTACAGGCTGTACGATCGTCCCTAGCTCCGTTCCAATAGCCGAGTGGCTATTCCCCCTTCGCCCTAGCTGCCCAGATCGGGCACTAGCCGCGTACTGCCTCATCTCGTATGTCGTGGTATGTCTTTGTCAAAGCCCTAGCCGATCGCTAGTAGGGTTATTCCGCCTAGCGCCGTCTAGTCGCTTATCTAGAGATTAATAGTAGTACTACCGGTTACCGCGCTGAGCTTCCTAGCTCAAGGCGTAGCTCCCTAGCTGTACTCCCATCGTAGGTATCCGTCTGCTAGACCTTTGCTAGCTCCGTTCCAAGTCATCTCTGGACTACTAGAGTCTCCTAGGTCATGTCTCATGAATGTATAGGCAGTGGTTTAATCCCTGGTTGTTTGTACACTCAGCTAGCAGCTAGCGTGTCACACTAGTGCAGGCCTCGTGCTACAGTCAGCAGTTAGGGCTCGCTCTGACTCTCCTTTATATCACCTAACAAGTGGTCTGCGTACTAGCTGATATGCTAGTAACAACAGAAGTGCTAGTTGCTTCCCGTTGTATAAATACTGCTCATAGGAAATCGCAAAATTAGCCCTAGATGCCGCGCATTTATGTTACGCCGTTTCAACGAGACAGGACTGAACTTCTCATTCATTGATTCTGGGTTCAGATCATAACCTTCCGATGTTCTGTTCGTTTGAGATCTCTGTAGGCACGCTGCCTACTCGATTCTCGTTACTGCTGACTTTATAATATTAGAGAGTTTGCGGCAGCCACCGGAAGCCTGGTACCAACATGCTCTTCAAACGTCTTTACTACAGTCTCCCCATATTCTCCACACTCGGTCAATGCCTGGCCTATGAAGCGCAAATACTGTGACAATCATGTGCCAATTTCGCGCCATCATTCTGCTGCGATCAAAGCGCAAAGATGACGACCACAATGTATAGGCCAGCTGGTCCAGTATGCAGTGTACGACAGCTACTGGGACCCAACTAATGATTAATAGGCATTGGGTGCGAAACAAAATGGGTAAGCTTGCGCAACCTGGGAATTTAAATCTGTGCTCACTCTGAATAGTACCATCTTCGATGTCTCAAGCAAGGCAGCGTCCCGGAAGGGTGGATCTGTGTTGCGTGCCTGTCTGGGGATGGTATTCGTACCAAGTGTCGGTGCGTCGGGAAGTAGAACACCATCAGACCAGCCTAATTTCTGTCCCCATGTCTCTTAAAAAATACAGTTCCTGTTCAAGCTGCACCCAGAGAGAGACAGCTTTTGACTTTGTGTAGGTCTTTATGCTAGGGTTATGTCCCTAGGCAGCTAGCCTGTGTTGTTGTACTTGTAGAGCGTGGCATTGAAAAGTTGACGGCGTGGGCCATCATTGCATGATATAGACACCACGTGGTATGACGTGAGTGGTTGGTTCAGCCAAGTTTGAGAAAAAACAAAAACCGGTGTATGTTCCGCCATTCACAGAAAAGTACCCCCTTGGTGGCTGGCCTGTTCTGTACTTTGAGAACACCCATCCTATATCCCCTGTTGGAACAGCCATCCTGGACTGAAGGTAGTGCTTACCTGCCTTTCTGACAGCTCATTTCTGAGGAATCATAGGAATATTTTGCTGTTTTGAACAGGGAGCCAGGAAGAAGAATCAAATTCAACTTTGGAGGGCCTTGAGCAACAAAGAGAAGCAATAGTGGAGCACAATGACTAAGACTTAGGTTCAACCACTGGATCGGCCACAGCCACTCGCTACCGCATGCCTGATCAGCCACCGGGGGGCTTCCGGTGGCTGCCGCAAACTCTCATTTGGGAACAGAAGACTGAAGTTTGAAACCGAAGTTACACTGGCTAGAAGGTCTGCATCAGTTCCTCCTCCTGTGATTCATCCACTCGTCGAGGTATGGATCACCTGCCATGCGCTCCACTAAGCATTCTCATCGTGACTGTGGAGTGAGAACCTAATTCTCGCAGTGTCCCTTGAGTCGGAATTTTCCCACAAATACACCGATCCGAGACAAAATCCACCGCCCTCTTGCGGAAAAGCATAAATACGGTAGATGAGTAACCGACAGTGTTCTGCCTTTGAGCGTTAGGGAGAAACACTCAGGTAATGTAGATTGACTCTCCATTGACTGAGTGCCATCTGTTGGACACCGCCGTTCCAAATCTTGCCGTGATTTCCTCGATCCTGACCTCGGATATTTTTGCTTACAAGTTCCCGGCGGTGCATGGGAACGGTAGTAGCGGCGTTGGTGTATGAAAAAATACATCATTCCGCGTGTGGTGTTGACAGTTGACTAGGAGAACAAGTACTGCATTCTGTACCTCAAATAACACCCGATTCGATGCCAAAGATATCTTGCCTTGAGAACAAGATCTTGTTTCAGGCCTCTTCTCCCGCTGGTGCGTTATTGATCAGACACTCCTTGATTCTCCACAGCCTGGTCAAAGGCTTCTGTGGCGCATACATAAAGAGGAGTGCATTTAGCCCACACATCTAGAGGTGCAATCCAACTCACAATGCCCAATCACTCCTCGGATATCTCCAACACAGTCCTACAGTACACCATTATTGCTGCCAATGCTCTCCGTGACCTGGGAAAGGCCCCCCAAATTCCGTTTGTTGGCACGATTTGCAGCCTGACGCTTGCAATCATTCAGCTCATCGAGGTTGGCGAATGGCAGTAATAATTGGTTACATTGTCTCACTACAGTCATTAGAATACCAAATATCAGAAGGAGCAATGCCTCCAGATGGTTGAGGATATTCATCTTGTGCTCTGCGCATTGATGGGCCTTTGCATCGACTCAGACAATATTGCTTCTCCCCAGCCGCTTGAACATATAGCTGAATATGCGCAGTGTGTACCCTATCGAAAGAACAAATGTGATATTGATTGGATTTAGGACCCTTCAGAAATTTCATGCCTGTCTGAAGGCACAAAAGAGTGGGGCAACTTGAAACGGCTTTTCAAGCAGAGTGAAATTACCCAACAAATGAATATTTGCAAAAGGCACCTAAGCGATGCTTGCAATGTATTTACGGTGGTCACTTTGAAAATGTTTCGCAGCAAATCTGAGGACCTTTGGTTAAAGATCAAACTGGGAACCGGTGTTTCAAGTGCCCTTGCACAGCTAGATGGCGATATGGAACAGCGGCATCAACAACTTCTGGAGCTTATATCGGTCCAGAGTGAATCAGTCGAAACTGGATCTTCTGTATGTGGGCCGAATTTCTGGATGTTTTGGATATCTCAGAGCCTGTCAACAGATCAGGGGAAGCATGTTGAATTCCAGGCAAGTGCCCTGATACATTGTTAAAAAGTGCTACAACTCATGTTGATCCATGCAGTTCTGGCTCTTTTTTCCCTGCTCCCAGGCACCCCCAAAATATTTCATGGCAGAGAATCCGAACTCAGTGACCTTGTTTTGAGTCTTACCACACATTCCGCCCGTGTGGCCATCCTGGGCCCCGGTGGCATGGGAAAGACAACTCTGGCAACAGCAGCGCTGCATCATCCAGTAATTATGCAAAAATATCCTATCCAGCATTTTGTGTCTTGCGAATCCGCAAATACCAGTTTCGAGCTGATATCTCTGCTAGGCTTACATCTGGGTTTTGAGAATTCCAGACAGCTTTCCCAGATCATTTTCCAGCACCTTCGGCAGTGTGGTCCATGCCTGTTGGTACTGGACAATTTTGAAACCCCATGGGAACCATCACACTCTCGAGGCAAAGTTGAGGATTTTCTCTCCACCCTCACACAGGTTCCTCATTTGGCATTGTTGGCAAGTCTATTTGTAATAAACCCAATTCTTGGTTTGCTCACCCTGCAGTAGATCACAATGCGTGGAGTGGAACGGCCAAGGAATGTCAAGTGGAGTCGACCTTTTCTTCCTCCCCTTGAGCCGCTATCAGTATCTGCCTCACGCCAAATATTCGTCGAAGTAGCAGAAGAGCCGGCCACAGGAGAAGAAAATGCTCTTGATGAACTGCTTACTCTCTCTGGAAGTTTGCCCTTGGCCGTCAGTCTCATGGCCAGCATAGTATCCTTTGAAGGATACACTGGCACTCTGTCTCGTTGGCACGACGAGAACACAACACTGCTCTCCAATGGCCACAGCAAGAGCTCCAATCTTGAGAAGTCTGTTGCTCTATCACTCAATGGGCCACGCATGTCATCATCCCCACATGCAAGAGATCTGCTTTCTCTACTGTCCCTGCTCCCTGATGGGGTTACAGTCAAGGATCTTGCTTCATGTCAGGTCCCTATTCCACAGGTAGCCCAATGTGCATCATCCCTTGTTCAAACATCTTTGGCCTACATGGACATCAGTGGGCGCATTAAATGTTTAGTCCCCATCCGCGAATATATTCGGAGGGTCTATCCCCCGTCACTTGCCCTCTGCAGGCCCCTCCGTACCCATTTTGAGCATTTCATCTCAATGTGGGAGATACACCGGGAACTGGATCCTTCTCATCTGAAATCCACTATCATCACCAATCTCGGAAATATAAATGAACTCATTTCACAGGGCCTAGCTGATGAGGGAACCTTTTTACTAGACATTGCCAACAGTATCTTCACACTGGACATCTTTTTAGGAACCATGCTGAAAGCTGTGAGTCCCCTCATGGAAAAACTTCACAAGATTGGTGAAACAACTGAGATTCCAAGTCTCAAATGGAGATATCGATGTGGCCGACTACGTCGGGATGCTCGTAACTCGGTAAGACATGCAGAAGCTTGGATCAATGAGGGTATCAACTACTTCAGCACTGTTCATTGTCCCGTTGGGGAAGGTATTGTAATGTTCTCTCCGGTATGCTCTACACTCACACTATACACTAGTTATTATTTTCTATGATGCGACAGCACGTTATTATAGGTCTCGGAAAGACTTCCAGAGGGCCACCGAGTTCAATAATGCTGCACTTTCGTTGAGCAAAGAAACTACAGATACCAATCTGATTTTAAGTTTGTTGCGAGATAAAGGCGACATTGCGCACGGAATGCAGGATCCCCGTGGCCTTTTGAGGGTTGTTAAGGAAGCACGAGCATTGGCCCCACTGAAATGGAGTACTTGGTTGGAAATCACCTGGCTTGAGCCTGAGACGGGGGCCCACTTCCTTTTGGGCAATCTTCCTCGGGCCCATGCCCTCAATGAAAGGCGGTATGAGCAGCTTATTGGTATTGGCATGGAAGACTCAAGTCGCCTCCTCGGTATTTTTGACCTTCAGACAGATATTCATCTTGCAAAGACCGAATATCTTGAAGCCAAGAAAATCTGCGACATGGCCACAACAAAGGCATCTCCGACCAGTTCCCCCATCTTTTTATGCATATTTCCTGGTGCAGAAGGCATATATCGGCATTCTCACCGGCAGCAAGGATAGTGATATTCTTGAAAATGTGGCAGCTGCAGAAGCTGTGTATCTAGGTCTTGGTCACCACAGAACCGTCTTGTGTTCGTGGGTGAAGGCAGAACTGGAACTCTATCAAGGGCATTTTCAATCTGCTCGTTCCAAATTTGAGGAATGTTTATCCAGAAGCCTGGGTGCCTATCCGAGTATTGCCATTTCATGTTTAGCCGCTCTTGGTGATCCACGGAAAAAATTGTACAACCCATGGAGCACACTACGCTGGGCGATGACATACTTTGTTTTGATCCAGAAGAACAAGCACCTGGTAGCCACAGCTCATGCTGTTCGGTGTCTCGGGGATGTCTTCGCAGTATTGGGTGATGAAGAGACTGCTCTCAGTCTCTTTCACACAGCACTTGAAGGAGCAACAAAGCTGGATATCCACCGCCTCCGGGCTGAATGCATGGTTGGCATTGGAGATATCATGAGTCTTCGTGGGGACATGGTTAATGCAAAGGAAATGTGGGAGGCTGCTCACCCGCTTTTTATCCGATCCTCACAGACAAAGGATGCTGCTGCCATTGAGACACAGCTGACGGAGTTATCCTTTGCTCGAGAGAATGAAGAAGGCAGAGTAGAGTCTCCTGAGGTAGGCTATAATGCACAGGCCACTGCCAATGAGGAAGAATCCAAGAAATTGGGACAATGTGCCCTCTTGTCTGTGCCTGAAAACTCTCCCTCAGCAGTTGCCGAGGGTTCAATGCAACCCACATCAACAAAAGTCCTTGAAAATGCAACAGGTGAATTAATTTGTACCATCCACTATCTTTCTATGTTGATCAAACACTAGATGCTAGAGCTCACGAGGTGTCAGTTCCAATTTAAATTGATTGTTCCACATGTGGAGTTCTCCACTGATACACGGCAGATGGATTCCAAGTATTTAATAAATGATGGGCTACTATGTTTTCTTGTTCACCCTGACTGGTGTTTATTGTACAACAATATATGAATCAAATCGTGGGTCTTGCCTGATATTAAGTCAACTGAAAAGCTGACCTTGCACACAAGAGATTCACCTTGAATACTTTTGTGTGGTTGAATTCCTCCATAAAGAGAAAGAAGAAAAAAAAACCTCCACTCTGTCTATCAAGACCTCCTCCTGGAGCAGAGTTGAATGGGTTAAGTTTTGTTCAGTCCCCAGTATTGAAAGCGGACACTGGCAACCAGGGCAGTACATCTTGTTATTCAAAGTCCCTGCCATCTTCATCACTTCCTTACTTCGCTCAGAGCTGTGAAGGTGCATGAGTTTGATTGCATTCTGCACAAGCTTGTGAGTTCAGCTGGATTTGGGGTAAACTTGGTTACTTCCTCTGCACACTGTTGATAAGCTGTGAAATGCTTCATTAACTATCCTCTCCAATGGTCTGGGGCACTACTAAGGTGTCTGAGTACTTTGTTGTACTTGATTTACATGATGGATAAGGTGTGATGGATCAGATGACTCGGGTTTAGCAGTAGCTGGTTACCCCGGCCATGGTTGGGCTTCGCTTATCAATTATCCGATCATTGTTGCCATCCTGATTTGGTTACTTAAACCAGGCCAGGACAGTAACTCGCATATCTCCACAACCACCTGGTGGTTTGGGCTGATTAAGGTACTGGCTAAAAGCCAGCACCTTCCTCTACCTAATACTGAAGGTCCTGGACAGGGGAAAAGAGGATAAAAGATGAAACTGTCAACACAATCAAGTGGGAAACAATTACACCAGATACACTCAAAATTAAAAGGACAGCACACAATGATCCCATATATTTAACCACATGTGATTAACTATGGACACCTTACTCATATACCAAGGAGTAGAATAATCATCATATTGTAAGCATAATTGTACAGTATGTAAGGGGGAGGTTTTAGCATGGATAGGCACTGAATTCTCTGTCACTAAGAGCAGTAGCCTTTACCAGATACTGCTTGATAAACGACAGTCATTCAGGACTTGTCACCCAGGACTTCTACCGGTTTGCTGCTCTGTTCTGACCCTATCCATTTTCTCACCGGGGGGGGCCTAAAAAAAAGCTAAAATTGGCACACATATAGATTTTGATGAGAAAACAATATTCCGTCTACAAAGTTGGGGTGTGCTCCCAACCGTTGATTTTCTAGGGACATTTTGATCGCAACCAGGGCTGCAACCAGGGCTGCAGGCTAGCCACCTGTTCAAAAAAAAAAAACCAAAAATGGACTCACAGATGCAGATAGCTTAGAAAATCATATTCTATTGTTGAAGTATGTTGGTGGCAGTCACCATTGACTCACTAGGAATATTTTCAAAATAGCAATATCTGTGAAAATAGGAATTTCCAAGTCAGTCGGGTCGTTTTTCGAACGGGAGTAGGTGGATGACTAGTGTTGTGGTCGGGTGTGCCATTCAATCAGACATCTTGAATTTAGCCTGATTTGAGCTAATTTTGGTGATTTTTCTTTATTGTGTTGTATTTGATCATTTTCGTTTGACTTTTATTCAAATTTAAAGTTACTGCTCCTACTAAAACATCTACTGGCAAAGTTTTGAGAAAATTTTACAAAAGACCAGTCCTCCTATTCCTCCCCCCCCCCCCCCCCCCCCCCTAAATCTCAGACACTTGAGGAAAATCCTAATATAGCATTTTTATCCAGTGGTCTTTATGCCAGGGTGAGTAGGTAAATCAACAGGAATTGTCTCTCACCCCAGATTCATAAGAAACAGGCAAGAATTGCTCAAACGGTGCTGTTTTTTCCAAGGTTGCCATATGTCCGAGTACTAGGTAATACGTCAAATTTGGATTGCCGGCCTCGTATCTGACCCTCTCGCAGTCGAGGCACCTCCAAATCCTGTAGGGTGCCTCTGAAATTTCATATGCGCACTCTTACAATGTAAAGGTATCTTTGGGATGTGTTCAAGAAATAGTATGAACCTAGGGGGAGGACCCTAGGCCTTAAAATACGCTAAATTGGCCAAAATGGCTCAAGTTGTCAACTTTCCGTGGTGATATATATCCGAAAGAGGCAAGGTTGTAAGAGCTTTTGACCCGATATCTGCAAGACACATCCTACCGCTTATGTAAAGCTAAAAATCTCAGAAAACGGTTCAGTTTTGCACGAGAAATGTTCGTTTGTCCAAGTACTAGGTTTGTCCGGGACGGTGGGGGATGATACTGGGGTTTTTCATTCAAATCGACAGGGGGGTGACGCGTGACCCTTTTTTCAAGTTCGACATTTCGACACCAGCAAAAATTTGGCGTGACACCCCCCAAAATTTCGACAAATCCCACGGAAATTTTCGATTTTTTGCATCTTTCAGGCAATTTTGGACGCGCCGTGACCAGCGGCAGGTTCAACAAGGACCGCCGTGACCCGTGACCGCAACCGAAGTTCGACATCGACAGAGGGGCGCGTGACCCGTGACTGTCGATTTGAACGAAAAACCCCAGTAGTACACATGTGACAACATTTCTTAGGAAATAGAATGCCAAGTATTTTCTGTGAAGCAGGACATGGCACTTCAGCACCAAGTATTTTCTGCAAAGCGGGACACGGCACTTCAGCAGCAAGTATTTTCCGCAAAGTGGGACACACAACTTCGGCACCAAGTATCTTCCGCAAGGTGGGACACAGCACCTCAGACAGCACCAAGTATTTTCTGCAATACAGGACACAGCACTTCAGCACCTAGTATTTTCTGCAAAGCAGGGCAAAGCATTTCAGCCCCAAGTATTTTCTGCAAAGCTGGAAACACACAGTACTTCGGGTGAGCGAGCTGAATGGGGGGGAGCCAGCGGGGCGAGTCAGTTAGATGTGGGGCACCACGGAACGTCAGCCTTATCGGCGAGGGGCAGCGGGGCGGGGCAGGTGGGTGCAGGGCAGGGAAGACTAGTTAAATGGGGGCGACACAGGCTAAACTATCATGTGAAAAATAAAAGAGCGCGGGGTGCCGCCCATTTTGGGAAAAATACCCCCTGCCGACGCTTGGGCAAGCCGTGGGAAATCTGAGGGTGAGATCTCTGGCCACAATGAATACTTGATAACTCAGTAGATCTTAGGTCAATAAATCTGGGAAAAATATGGACATGTAGCCCTGATGGAGGTGATCATGGGACATATCAAGGTTAACCGAATATTTTTCAAAAATGGCCATGGGGCATCCTCACAAGTCAAATTTTCATGAAAGTAGACAGTCTGATCTTTTCAGCCCTGCAGAAGGCAATGGGGTCACATATGTCACTAACCCAATGAAAAGACATCAATCGTATATATAGTCAACCCAGGAAATGGGCTCGAAATGCAAGGCCCAGGTGGGTAAATTGGGTTTTTTTTGGCGAAATATTGGGCGGCTTCCTGCCAATTTTTCACCCATAAGGCTGAAAATTGAGTTGGAGGCTGGATTTGGATCTTCTGTAGCTTCTATGGGTGAGGGTTGTGAGAGCCATCTACCTGTCCTAGGTGTAGGGAGGTGCCAAAAAAAAATCAGAAAAAACGAACAAGTGTTGGGACCTGCACGAATATAGAAACGGGCTCCCCAATTGGGAGCGAGTATACACTAGGTATTTGAGCACATTTTTTTGTCCAGCTCCACCTTCGTGCTAACCACTCTCTTCGGAACCCACGGGACGATTCCATAGCAATGATGAATTCTTCTCCCGGCCTTGCTGTCTGTCTTCTTGTCGTATTTTTGTGAGTATACTGCAGGCCCGGGAAAGGGATATAGCACCAGTTAACCTCAAAGCTTGTGTCAAATAAATGTTGTACTGTCCACCTCCCCTGATAATATTCGCTTCTCAATAATCCATCTCTGTGTGCGGCCCCATCCTCAGGTCACAGCTCTCGAACTTGCAACTCATCGTTACCAGACGAGGATCCTTGGCTAGGCTCTGATCGTTTGCGTGTGCGGTATAGAGTTGCTTCAAAGGAATGTACGCGCTTTTGGATGACCTATGGACCGAATAACCTGCAATAAAATTCTGCTATAATCCTTGAGCCAATACAGTCGTTACCTTGAGACTCTGAAAGTAGAGAAATGGAAAGAGAGATGCAATCAGATTGGTGTGCTTGCTCTACCATACATACAAGTGCTCACAGGTGCCTACAGTTGACGACGGACATTTGAAGAGAGCGAACGTTTTCAATGTTTGAACAAAGTATGTAGGAGCCTCAACCACCCCATATTCCGAGCGGAAAATATCAAATATGCAAGCAAATCAAACCGGATCATTGATGTCCAGTGAGCCTGGAGGCTGGTTGATAACCCATAGCATATCTCCGAACCGAACTCAATTCAGAATTATTTCCACCGCTGTTTTACCAAGTCTGCACCTCTTTCTCCGACCACATAAGCCGCAGCTTGAGTGTGCGCACTCGTAGTGAAAGACTAGCACGTTTTCAATTTTCTTCACCAGCGGACATAGATTTTTCCCACAAGAATGGAAGCATCGATGATGCTGAGCCCAGTGACCCCCTTCACAAGCAAGTCAGGATTCACCTACATCACATGGAGAATGGATGAGCAGCTCGAGAGACCTGTGGGATGGACTCGGATTTACCACACCGTACGATGCATCCGCTGCCGACATCGCCGCAGTCGAAACGAGGTGCGAAGAAAAGCCTGCATTATTCCGGATGTACTCGTCCAGCGCATCCGTCGACATATTCAACAAGTCCACGATGGATGTAATCTTTCCACGTTGGGGCTTGAACAAATCGATAGGCACGTTTGACAGACTCCCGGATGGTGAACATGTCGAAATCGGTCGTCAAAGGAGGATCGAAGGGATTATTGCTCTCGATAGTGACAGAACCGCCTGAAATTTGTTTAATGGCGCATGAAGACTGGCGCGCGATGGAATGCTTACGACTTGTTGGGGTGAGGACAACCAAGGCAAAGCTTATGAAGTTTCCTGTTTGGGGGCCTGCACTAAACGGCCCTACACCGCTCTGATGCAGTACATCAGCTCTAAGCATAAGGGGACGCAACTGAACGGTCTGTACTCACTGCAAGTATGATCTCGATATGCGGTGTGTTAGGCCCAGGGGCGGGATCTGTCACGTTTTCAAAGATGAGCGAGTCCACGTCCAGCCGCATCCAAGCAAGATGCGTCGCAGGAAGCTCAACAAAAGGGCCCGTATGGGTCGCATTCCACTCTGCATACGCCTCGTCGTAGCGTGTTGCATTTTCTGTGATGGAATCTATGGTTTGAGTTGAGTTGACCGACCACCCTGCAGAAACCAAGGGCTGGTCGGTCGCATTCTGACCCACGCTGGGGAGATCCAAGACAGAAGGAATACCCAGGGCTGTTAACGCCTTTTCATCGGCAATTCAACGGCAATTCCATAGTGCATGAGGACCGTTGGCGTCCCGACCGACCCGACTGAGAGAATAATTTCTTTGGTAGCTTTCGCAGTGAAAAGGGAGCCATCTTTATAAGGTTTACCGGAGAGGCTCGCCACAAAAAAAAAGAACATATTACCCTGCAAAAATTCCACGCCACCAAAGGTTACGGCACCTTCCGTTGTCTTGCCCGGATCCACGAGTTTGGAGACTTGTGCGTGAAGCAGAACATGCAAATTGTGTCGTTGTATGAAATTTGGCGCTAGGTATGATGTCGCAGATGTGCTTCGCTTTCCAACCCCGATAGTGGACTGAAGCCAGCCTGTATCAACTGAAAATAAGGTTCTCAACAATTGAAGATCGCAAACGTACCAACACCCAACATTTGACCGGAATTGAAATTTGGAAGGGAAATTCTTCAGGGAATTCTCGCGTGGTTTGGATGACATGGTTTTGGAAGATGGGCCAGGGGTAAGCCGTCGAAACTGAAGGAGTTGATTCCGTCAGTGCTATGCACAGCTGGGTTGAATTGGCCTCGCGTGTCGTGGTGGTCCGCGGGTTGTCTCCATTCTTCGTTCTCGAAAAGCGTGGGTTTCTGGCACAAGGGACGGGAAATATTTCGCGTACTTTGAAGAAATACGGAAGTAGATAGTCCCAAAACCATCCGGGATCTCCAGTCACACTCACATAGCGATCGAAGTCTTCGGCGGACCCGCGGGTATATACCATTCCGTCTAACGTGCAATCAAAGGTCAATGAAGTGAACCGCAATGTGAAAAAGGTCTACTGTGTGCACTGCATCCGCCTAGGATATGTGATTATGGAAGGGATTAATCCCATATTGTGCACCACCATAAATAGCTCACCTCTTTGGTAAGGAAGGACCCGATTATTCAATCCGATCTGCGGTGTTGTGGTGTAATTCCATCCATAAATACCTGGCACAGCGAGCAAATTCTCCACGAAGTAGGGGACAGTGGAGTCTAGGACGCCTTCGTTGCTGGAAAATCCAGATATCAATCTGACTGAAGAATGTCATTTTGCATATGACTCACGATACCTCGGCTTCCAAAACAAGCACGGAGAAGTTCGGATTTTCAGTCAACCTGTTGGCGACGACATTTCCTGCGGTTCCTCCTAGGTTATGTTTAATAACAAGGATCTTGGTGTATGGTTTTATTCAAACACACCTCCAATAATCATAAAGTCATATTCAGGGCTGGGAAATCAGAGACATCCTCGTAGATCTTTACAAAGCAATCTCCAAGAATGAAAGTTAGAATCAGCAGGGACTGGGAGAAAAACATCCCCCGCGAGGTCTAGTCTTCTCAGCAAAGAAGCTAAACCCTTGCCGCGCATATATAGTTGTGAAAATTCTTCGACCGACGACAACGGATGGTTAGGAATTTTGCAGCCCGGTACTTTCACTGGGGGCAAACCCCAACGCACCTGGATTCCAGGTGCCTCCAGGGCATGTTCTCCACAGGTCGTGAACTGGTGGACAAAAGACCGATAAAGGTCCTTGGGTGGACAAAGAATTAACAAAGGTGAGACAAAGGGCAGGCACAATTTTCACCACCCAGCAAATCTTGCCTGTCCTTTGTCCCTCCTTTGTCTGTTCTTTGTTGACCTAAGGACCTTTTTAGGCCTTTTGTATTCCACATTGTAGCCTTTGGACCACATGCCTCTGAGGCACCTGGAATCCAGGTGCGTCGGCTTTCGCCCCCGGTGTTTCTTGGTTCGATTCGTGATTCTTCGTCTGCGCAATGAATAACTTTACGCAACGTCGTGAGAACCATCTACTTCTTCCAGTCCCTCTATCAGCCCCGACAGAGAAATTCACGGCAAGCCGGAGTTTAAAAACTAAATAGAACTCCACTATGGTCGGAAGGAAGGGCCAAGATTTTGGACAATGGCGCCACCGTCATGGAGGAGCGGCGGAAAAGGGGCCATTAAAGCGGATTATGCCGCGAACAACCTCCATCAGGGAGAACTTACTTGGCTACTGTGCGCCGGGTAGCACTAGTAGATGGGGTAGCCCGGTAGACAAGTCCCCCAATTTGTGGCGCCAGGTAGCAGACCCCCATGCTCCCGGTAGCAGCTGGTATCAACCAAGCCAGCAGCAGGTAGCAGCCTGTAGCACCTGGTAGAATGCTTTCTATTGGGCTATTGAAACTACTGAAGCTATCTCGCATCACCCCACATGTGAAAGACAAAGATATCGTCACTTCACTCTCTTTATAAAATTATGTGTGTCCGTCCGAAGCTTTTTTAAACTCCGCTTTTAATCTATCATTCCGGCAGCTCTGCATTGGCTCGACTGGGGTGCGTGAGTCAAATGCCGCCCAGCATGTGGGGCTGAGGTCAGTCGTTTCTTTTCCTGCACGCTGTGGAGTGAACTCAACTCACTACAGGAAATATGTTACCTTCCTACCTGGCCGTACTTCATGGGGCCCAGATCGCACTGAGGATGAGCGCTGGAAACACCCCCAACCGCGGTGTATTCGCCAGATCGCGCCGTATTCTATGTTGTAAGACGACTGACTTAGGGTTTATCCTGATGCTTTTAGATGTGTATCGAGATGCGACCAGACCGCTCAATGCCGGGCTACTTTTCGATTAATTGATTGCTGGGTTTGGCAAGTTCTTTTGTGATCTTCGACGCGTGTTACAAAAACCAACCTAGGTCAACACATGGGCATTATGTATCATGAAGCCAAAAGGAGATCCAGAGGAATGGGCTAATCATGGCAAGACCCCGAGTCGAACGAGGAGTACTGGGTTATATCCCACTTTCGTTGACCTGTTGACCTACATGAACCCGATGCGCACCCTGTGCCTCCTGCCCTCACCTACCCTGATTTCTACCCAGACATCCACACTTTTCTCACTGCTATTGGTCGAAGTTGAATGTTGAAACACAGTTGAACTTGCAAATTTCATGACCACTCAGCTGTGGAAATGGGGCTAATCCGACTCCTCGATGTCCTTGAACGTCTGAAAGACTGTACAGGAAGAAATGAAAAAATAACACGCCCACATCTGGAATATTACAGGACCCCGAGTCGAACGGGGAATATCGGGTTGAACTGTCTGTTATGACGACAAAGGTAACCCGAAGCGCACCCTGCGCCTCCTGCCTTTTCCTCACTCTCCTTCGTACCTGAAAATTCCCGAGAGGGTTCAGCACTCCGTCCGGAATTCCTCCCGCGATGATCGAAGCTGAAGTTGAAGAAAGTTGAACTTGTCATGAAATCAGTCACTGAACGGCAGCATCCGACTCGCTGATGTCCTCGGCTGTTAGAAATACTGGACAGGATTCACAAGCAAAAGGCCAAAAAACACAGGTACCGATCATGCCAGGACCCCGATTCGAATAGAGAATTCCGGGGTGATGCACACTTTGCATACGGAGACCCGACGCGCACCCACCTCCTGCCTTTTCCTCACCCTTCTTTGTTCCTGCTCCTCAATATGGGTGAGGGCACTTGACGCATGCCTGCCTTGCCTTCTCCATCTTTTCCTTTTCGCGTCAGCCTGGCAATGAAATGGTTCGAGTTGGGTCCTGCTTCATGCTTCAAGTTGAACGTATATTGATAAGTACTCAGTTTTCAATCACCCCACGTACATTATATCATGAAGCCAAAAGAAAATGCAGAGGAGCCATGGCAGGACCCCGAGTCGAACGGAGAATCTCGGGTTGACTCTGGTGACGATCTATTAAGATGAACCCATGCGCGCCCCTGCGCTTCCTGCCTTTACCTGCCTTGTTTTTTACCCAGACATCCACACCTCTTCCTACCAGTGCTATTTATTGGTCGAAGTTGAACCAAAGTTGAGTTTAATAATTCCATATTGGTCTAGCAGCTGTGGAATCAGTCACCACTGAACAACATTATATTCGCCCCCTCGATAGCCTCCAATGTTCCGACAGAATAGAGGAAGGAAAGGCCAAAAAGAAGACATCGGTACAAATCATGGCAGGACCCCGAGTCGAACGGGAAAGATCGGGATGAAGACGCCCCAAGAACGCAGTTAGATGCATCCAACGCGCACCCTGCGCCCCCTGCCTTTCCTCGCCCTCCTTCGTACCTGTATAAGTATATATGCCCAAGAGGATTCAGCAATCAGCAATCGGTCCACACCAGCACTCCTCCCGAGACGATCGAAGCCCAACTTACGCTGAAGTTGAAATAGCATTAATTGAAGTCGAACTTGTCGTTATGAAAATCAGTTACAGTCACCGAACAGCAGCAGCATCCGAATCGCTGACGTCCTCGACCATCCGAAAGAATCTAGGAAGACAAGGCAAAAAACGTATTTACCAACCCTGCATGGCAGGACCCCGAGTCGAACGGGGACTCTCGGGATTCATTTGCTTCGTTGTACGATTTTAGTAACTGAACCCGACGCGCACCCAGCGCCTCCTGCCCTTCCTCGCCCTCCTTCGTACCTATATAAGTATGCCCAACAGGATCCAGCAATCCGCAATCGGTCCACACTAGTACTCCTCCCGAGACGGATTTCGAAGCCGAACTTACGCTGAAGTTGAAATAGCAGCTGCACTTGAAGTTGAACTTGTCGTTACGAAAATCAGGTACAGTCACCGAACAGCAGCAGCATCCGACCCGCTGATGTCCTCGACTGTCTGAAAGAATCTAACAAGACAAGGCAAAAAAAGCACCTTGCCGAATAATGACAGGCCCCCGAGTCGAACGGGGAATATCGGGTTACTTATATTGCTTTATTTCATCACAGTATGTACAACTGAATATCCCGACGCGCACCCTGCGCCTCCTGCCTTTTCCTACCCCGTCTATCCCCCAATATACTATATAGTATATAGTCGAAAGCCCTGGAAAGCAATCCGGTCTCTCTTCCTCTTCCTTGTTGACTGACAGGGCTGAAACGTCGAGGGTAGGGGTCGAACTCTGAAATCTGAACTCTGAAATCTGGAATCTGATTCAATCCGGAATGCAGAGCTTACTGAACTCAAAGAAGAAGAAGGTTCTAGAAAAAAAAACTCGGCAAAGGCTGTGAATGGCAGGACCGCGAGTCGAACGCGGTATATCAGGTCTGGATGCAGACTACAATTTCTACGTGAACCCGACGCGCACCCTGCGCCTCCTGCCTCTCCTTACCCTCCTTCGTTCGTCCTTGGCACCTGCACATAATACGGCCACCATTTTCCATTTTCTCCGGACGCAACCTCAGAATCTTATCTCGAGCATCGACATGCGCATCCTCCGCTCCAATTCACTTACGCTGCAGTGAGTGAGTGCGTGCACGATACACCAGCCCGCTCAAGACGACACATGCAAGCATGTCCGATTGATTCCGTGAACGAGGATCACAATACAACAACAAAAATTCATTCGTCCCTGCCTCCTTCCCCCTTCCGCTTCCACGGCCCTCCCCTCCTATCCCTACCCTACACCTACACGCCCCGCCCGCAAATCCCGCGAAAACTCGCGACGGCTACTTCAACAGCTCCTCCACGATCCGGTCGTCGTTTATCTGCGCGACGTTCGCGCCGCGGTAGTTGAGGCGGCGGAGGACGTCGATCTGCGGGGGGAGGTCGGTGTTAGCGGTTGAGCGGAGCGGGGGCGGGAGTGGTAAATGGTAAACGACGGCGGTGGGTGGGGAGGTGTCAGAGGGAGGAGAGGAAAGGAAGGAGAGGAAGGAAGAGCACAAAAATAAAGAGAAGAGAAGGGGATGGGATGGGCATGGGAGGGGGCGGGCCGCAGGATTGATAAGGGGCGCGACAAGGAAGGACGGGACGGGAAGGGATGAGCGAGAGCCCCGAAAAGAAAGGGAGAAAAGGGAGGGACGAAGAGAGGGAACGGAGGAGGGAGGAGCAGAGAGAAGAAGGAGAAGAAAAGAGGATGGGGCTAGCTGAAGTGGGAAGTGGGAAGGGAGAAGGAACGAGAGGTAAGGCGGAAGTAGGACATCAATATAACAAAGAGAATAAGGGGAACATGAGAAGGGCGTGAGGAAGGCAGAATCGCTGGGGAATGGGCCGGAATGGGAACGAAAGTAAGGCAAGACAAGAGGGAAAAGAATAAAAGATATAGCAAAGGGGGTGCCGGGGGGGAAGAAAAAAGACACAACGACAGGAGCCGCCACTCACCACCTTCGCGCGCGGGAACCCGAGCGCCTCGAACTGATCCACATGCGCCTTCTCCAGCCCCGCAATCGCCACCTCGTCCCGCCCACCCGCCGCCGCCGCCCCGCTCGGCGCCTGCGCGGCGTCCTTCGGCGTCGCATACGTCTTTGTCCAATACACCGCCGTCTCCTCAAAGCTGCGCTTGCTCGTCGTGTAGTGCTTCGCGACCTCGGCGTCCTGCGGGTCGTTCGGCTCGGGGCTGCAGAGGAGGCTCTGCAGCGAGATGAGCGTGCTCTTGAGGGTGAGCACGGGCGACCACGCGTCCTTGAGGATGTCGAGGCAGATCGCGCCCGAGGCGGAGGAGACGTTCGGGTGGTAGACCTTTGTTATGAACTTCATTTTGACGGGCTGGAAGGGGTAGGATTCGGGGATGACGATGTCCTGTGCGGTGCATCGTGGTACATTCAAATAAGAATCGGGTGGAGACGCACGACTTCGAACAGGCCGCCCTGATATGGGGTGTCCTCGGGGCCAGGAAGGAGCCCTTGAGATGGAACGGCGACGAATCGACAAGATCGATGCGGATGTTGGACGTCTTGTCGTTCTTGCAGTCTACATCCCCATCCATCAAATCCCCCATTGCTCCGCCAAAACTGCGATGCGCACCGGCGATCTCCTTGTTCACGCGGCGCAGGCGGGCGTCCATGGCTGGAGAGAAGGGTGTGGGTGGCAGACGGAAGCAAGCGATGTGTAGCCGACTTACGCGATCGATCAGCATTACATAAGCCTTGATTGTTCGATTGTTCGGCGCGCTTCTCCTGTTTTCTGGCGGGTGCTTACCGCCTTTGTTCTCGTGGCGCGCTTTTGTCTCGTTGGGTTTGGGGCGGTGGGATCGTGTGGATCGAGAATATTCTAGAATTTCTCAAACCCGAGATCGCCGAGGAACGAGGCCGAACAATTCTGCTCGCCCAAAATCGTTGCTAATATATCCACGGTACGCAGAGGGTAGAATGAGGCGGAGAAGTGTACGGTGTGCATCGAGGCTCTCTAGATTAATAGGCGTAGCGATTAATCTCTCGACCCCCCGTTCGACTCGGGGCTCCGCCCTGCCGATCCGATTTCGGTTCTTTTTTACATTCAAAACTTCCCTTGCGTACCATTTCAGGCAAAGTCGGCGCGCTGGATTTGACTTCTTTTGAGTCGGGCAGGTATCGAGATCTGATTTTCACGATTTTCTGCTGGACTGCACACCGAGCTGGCAGCTTCCGAATATTTGCGCCAAAATTGGTGTCCTCCCATCCACGATACACACAAATACAAAGGTGGAGAGGCGCACGGCGCGCATCGAGCTCATGTACTGGAGAAATCACCGCCGCATAGATCTCTCGAGAACCCCGTTCGACTCGGGGCTCCGCCATTGGGACGAATCGATGATCTGTTTTTTTCTTCGCGGTTCGGTTGTGTATCCCCGGCTTGACTTTTGTCGGGCATTCTGGTTGGTATTGAACCGCATTATCGCATTATCCTCAATATGACCGGCGATGTTGAGTTGAGGCAAAATGTGGGTCCACCTCTCCTAGGTAGGAAGGATGTAAAACAAGGCGGGGAGGCGCACGGTGCGCATCGAGTTCAACTGGGAAGGGTCGTACATTCTTCTCTCGAGAATCCCGTTCGACTCGGGGCTCCGCCATAGGCATTGCACTTCAATCTTTTTTTTCTTCGCAGTTCAGTTTTGTATATCCTCGGCTTGCCTTTCGTCCGGCATTCCAGTCGGTATTGAGCCGCATTATCCCCAATATGACCGGCGATGTTGGGTCGAGGCAAAATCGTGACCCACCAATCCTAGGTCAGAAGGATGTAAAATCAAGGCGGGGAGGCGCACGGAGCGCATCGAGTTCAATTGGCGACTCGGAAGTCTTGTAAATTCTTCTCTCGAGAACCTCGTTCGACTCGGGGCTCCGCCATACGGAAGGAACAAATCATTTTTTTCTTCGCAGTTCAGTTTTGTATCCTCGGCTTGCCTTTCGGGGCATTCCAGTCGGTATTAAACCGCATTATCCCCAATATGACCGGCGATGTCGGGTCGACCTCCTCGACGGGCAAAATGTGGGTCCGCCTACTCACGGGACGCAGAGGGTGAAACAAGGCGGGGAGGCGCACGGTGCGCATCGAGTTCAGATATCATCGGAGAACTGAGCAAATGTCTCGACAACCTCGTTCGACTCGGGGCTCCGCCATATGGCTGGACCAAAGTCATTTTTGTTCGCAGTTCAGGACTTCCGTTGCCAATTTTTGTCAACGAAGGCGTTGGTTGACTCCCATCTCGTCGGCCAGGTATCGAGATCAGATGTTTACAATTTTCTACACACCGAGATGACTTTTGCGGAAACGGAAAAATCGTGACCCACGAATCCTAGGTAAGAAGGATGTAAAACAAGGCGGGGAGGCGCACGGTGCGCATCGAGTTCAATTCACGTATTCTTGGAAAGTCTTCTCTCGAGAACCCCGTTCGACTCTGGGCTCCGCCATGGCATTGTACCATCTGTTTTTTCTTCGCAGTTCAGTTTTGTATCCTCGGCTTGCCTTTCGAGGCATTGCAGTCGGTATTAAACCGCATTATCCCCAATATGACCAGCGATGTTGGGTCGAGGCAAAATGTGGGTCCACCTCTCCAAAGTAAGAAGGATGTAAAACAAGGCGGGGAGGCGCACGGTGCGCATCGAGTTAAATTAAGATCCAGCCGACAAATAACTCGAGAACCCCGTTCGACTCGGGGCTCCGCCATATGAAAGGAACAAATCATTTTTTTCTCCGCAGCCCAGTTTTGTATCCCCGGCTCGCCTTTCGGGGCATTCCAGTCGGTATTAAACCGCATTATCCCCAATATGACCGGCGATGTTGGGTCGACCTCCTCGACGGGCAAAATGTGGGTCCGCCTATTCACAGTACGCAGAGGGTGAAACAAGGCGGGGAGGCGCACGGTGCGCATCGAGTTCAGATATTATCGGAGAACTGAGCAAATGTCTCGACAACCTCGTTCGATTCGGGGTTCCGCCATGTGGCTGGACCAAATCCCTTTTTTTTCGCAGCTCAGGACTTCCTTTGCCAATTTTCTATCAACGAAGGCGTTGGCTGACTCCCATCTCGTCGGCCAGGTATCGAGATCAGATGTTTACAATTCTCTGCACAACGACATGACTTGCGGAAACGGGAAAATTGTGACTCGCCAATCCTAGGTAAGAAGGAGGTAAAACAAGGCGGGGAGGCGTACGGAGCGCATCGAATTCAATTTTAGCTGTATAAAAGATAGCTCGAGAACAGTAGAGGCTGTTTTTTGGGCACAGTTCAGTTGATTTGAATTGTATCATTGGATTGCCACTAGGTTTGATTTTGCTTTGTTTTACGTTTGAACGGCGCTATGCCTGCAGCAAGCCTCAAAAATCCACCTCGGTTGTCTAGGATTAAAGGAGACAGAGAAGGGCAGTAAGGTGCATGGTGCGCTTCGGGCTCCAATTAGTGAGTATACCATCCTGCTATATCCCTGGTCGACTCGAGCACTGGGATGTGCCTTTGGAGTGCATTCACGTGCTTGAATTTTCACTCCACATTTCTCAGCCGCAAGGTACAAAATCAAGGCAGCAAAGTGGAAGAAGATATCGACTCCATCGGCATCTATATCTCTCGTTCGATTCGGGGTCCTGCCATGGCGAGAATTTCCGAAAGTTTTTTGTTCCGGTTGATGTCGAAATGGCTTCCGTGCGTATGCAAAGAATCCAATCGTCCCACTCCACCACTCGGATGTATTATTCACTCAGTAAGCCATACTTATCCCTATCTTTTGCATAGCCCCTACAGCATGGCGACAGTATTAGTGACTTCGTACAACCTGTTTCCCTCTTCCCGGCATCCAGCAGTTGCCTATACTTCAGGTGCCTTCCCCCAATCTATCACTTTTTTTTCTCAAACTCGCACCGATCAACAGTGGACAGCATGTTGCAGTGGACGATGATAGCCACCGCCAGTTGAGGGGCACGAGGCCGCGGACTTGCCCAGCTGGTTCAAATTAGCGCCGGTCAAGGTATATTTATTCTTGGCTACAAAGAACTTTCGTGGTCTTTCCGACAATGTATTGTTGAGCCGCGTTGTGCCGTCTCCGGCCAACGGTTTTATCGTGCCGAGCGGTTGCATTCCGATCGCGCCGAAACTCGGCACGATGCTTACCCATCAGGTGGAAATCTCTTCCGCGGAGATATATGAACCTTGGACGTTCTGATCTACCACGCCGGACATTTTCAGGCCTTTTCAACTAGACTTCGTGCGCACACTCGCGGAAAATTGTCATCAATGGTGCTGATCTCTGCCTTTCGGGTTGGTTACAACGATCTTGGTAACTTATGGTAAGGGATGGACGCGAAGCTATGGCGGTCTGCTACAATAACTTCTCCCGGTGCACTGGAATGCCCCGCATCGACTCACAACGCTGCTTTGTTTGTGATTCTCCATGATGGCGGGTCCACCCCGGCCGGTGCCTTTGTGGCAATCTCGTCTCACGCTCGTCCTTCCATTCCTTGCTGTCACGACATCCACGGACAATTGTCTCCCCTCGCCTCGGGTGCACAGGTGGTCAATTAACGAAGCATGACCGGTCGTCAGCTATTGTGGTGCACATTGGGTCAAGAGCTCACCCTCGCAGTGGCGGCAGTTCCATATACTTGCGCTTGCATTTCGAGGTGAAATACATCAATTTCTATCTCGTGACATTCCCTCAAAAGTGAGCGTAGTGGTGTGGGTATGCGGGTGAAGGTCTGCCGGAGAGCCGGAACGCGAAAAACTCTTCGATACGTGGGAGAACTCTGTAGTTGTTCAGAACACAGAAGCATTGTTTGAACCCCGATGAGGTTGTGTGCAAAAAAACACTGGTTCAAATAATCGAGTCTCTGATCCCCATGCTTTATTCCGCGCCGTGGAAGTTGGGTGGACATATCCAATATATATTCACTTAAACACAGCCATACGAAGTACACGAACGCCCACAAATAAATATATACGGTTGGGTTCAACTACGTCTTGATTGTATCTCAGATCTGCTTTAAGGCATCAGATCCAGACTCCGACCCACAATCTCCTCGCAGTTCGAAGCAGCCACATGGCCGAAGGGGAACTCGGAGATTGTAAGAGGTCCTTGATGACTGCCCTGCTCGGAGAAACGGCGCCAGAACTTCTCCATCCTAATATTTTGTCTATGAACAGAGGCCGGTGCGTTGCGCTCAACCTGAGACGCGCAGCAAGACGGGCTTTGTTTCATAGCAGAATATCGAGGATGGAGACGTGCGACAGCGTTTCTCCCTGCGTAGGTTGGGCCAACGAAAGAACAGGAAATTATTCTGCTGCGAGAGAGTCGAGGGGAGGAAGAGGTGAAAGTAAGGAGGGAGAACTACTTAAAATCATCGTCGCTTGGTGGCTTTTATAGCAGTTTCATGAAATGACGTCTCTCACATATGTTTGATGGCCCTGCTTTTCCGGACACAAAATAGCGTGCCAAGTGAGCTCATCATGCCATGAACTTAATGATGGGATAACGGCGCTCGGTTCCGGCCGGAACAAACGATCTAAAACTGCGTGTCTTCTTCTAGGATGGTGGATGAAGCGTGGAGGATAAGAAACCACGGATAAGATATTTTTTACAGCCCCTTTCGGACTGATAAGTTCGACCGACGCGGCCTAGTCCATATGGCTTTCGTCGGTTTCCTGCGCACAATAATACAAACGTCTGCGATTCATTCAGGGGAGCACCGAGCAACGCGTTAAACTATGGATTGCAGGTCCAACATCAGACCCGTCGCACCGCGGGATTCATATAACGTGTTTGAGCCTAGTTCTCGGAGACTCGATAGAGGCCGTTGAAACAAAAATACCATGGACAGCGGTTTCCTATCACGCGAGGAAGGACTGCGACTGTGATGATCATAAAATATCAAGGTTGAGACAGGCATGGGCGATAAATCAAACAGTATCGATATCAATCTTCATCCGGATGTATTTCACCGGCCCTTTGAAAAATGCATCTCCAAACGCTACCAGTCCATGCCGCTCATACCATGCACGAGTGTCATCCCGCGCGTCACACCAAAGCAGGGCCGCTTGTAGCTCGGAATTTGCCACAGAAGCCGCGTGGCGGAGGAGTTTTGTGCCTATTCCTTGGCCCTGGTGACAATCAGCGCGAACAAGCCAGAAAAATGGGAGGTTGACTTGGTATGCAGGGTCGCATGCGAACTTCCTGAACCGAACGGCTGCTTTGTGCGTAGTATCGCGATGATTGAGTCCGTTATCGATGGGACAGGCCTCAACGAACAAAGAAATAACTGCGACTGGAGCGGGATTGGACTCGATGAAGGCACCATAGTGCCGTCCGGCGGAGTCTTCAGGCAAAAGCACATGAGAGACAGGCTCGTTTGGCCACAGAACGGTATGGCGGAGAGGCACTGTTTGATCTGCATCGATCTCCGAGCAGCGCAACGAGGATGCTGCCCAGCGGAAAACTATAAGCACCGGTTACAGACAACCAATGGCTGATCTTACGCTTGTCCGGAGCCGCCATTGCTAGCGAGGAGGCTTATTGCCGATATTGCGCAAGGTGGCGGATGAAGAAAAGTTCGACCACGTGGACTATGACGTCATATTGCCTATTTTAAAGTAAAACGGTTGAAAGAAAAAAAAACGCAGAGTTCTGTATGAAAAGGCTGAGCAGGGGGGGAGGAGCTATCCAACCAATTTTGGTGTCTATCAAGTTCGAGTTCAGCTCACTCACAGACTATCGCAGCAACTATCTGGTCTGTCTTTAGAACCATTCCTCAAGGGACTGAAAATAATGAGTAGCCAAGATCTTGAGTCGTGCTGAAACTCACAGGATGCAGGTTTCGTAGAAGCTTGATCAGACAAAACACTCAACGCTGTTGACAGTGTATCTGTTTCGAGCAGCAGATGAAGTGCAGTTCGAAGGGGTCATAAATATTTGACGTAGAAAAGAAATATGGAAGCATAAAAACGCTCACGGTGTTCAGAACGCATTCTCTGGATACGCAAGGGAAATAATTCGGCCAACAAGAAATATATAATCGCGCAAGATCGTGAAGTGTCGCGGCTCGAAGCTAAATAACCGTGCGTCCGAGGAGTCCATGGAGGACTGCGGAAGCACTGGGGTCTACCCAGCACCGAGACATAGGATATGGCGCAAGTCGGTGAAACTTTCGAAAGGTCCGCGGTCTGCCAGGACGAAAAGACTTCCAAATCTGCTTCAAGCTTGATTATCGAAGACGCGGCGACAAGAAAAGATGACGGTGACCCAGAGAGTTCTTCGCAGGCCGTTGGTCCTTCCCTCCCGTATATCAAGGCGGAATCCGGAGAAATTCTAAGGCTTTCTTGGCATTGCCGACCCCAAAAGCCTTCAGAAAATGAACGGTCAGCACGTGAGGTTGCGTCACTGGAGTATGACGTTGCGCGAGGGGGCGGTATTTATCGCGAGGTTGAAGAATTCAAGAACCTAACACAAAATGTCGACCAACGATCTCCACACTTCCAATGACACCACCACCACCCCCGCACCGCAGCCCAGGTTTGTGTCTGACGCGACGGCGCGAAGCGATACTCACACGATACCACAGTAAAACCGCAGGGCAATACCATTCTGTGAAGGGGACCTTGGTAGAAATGGTGTGTAGCGAATATACTCAACAAAAGAGCAGATATTGATAGGTGATCTGCAGATCGGACATATGGCCGGTGCCACATCCTGGCAAAAGTCGGGGCGGGATGAGCACATGGCGGGCGAGGCGGAGATACAGGCCGCAGAAACACAGGCGTACCTCCAGGGAACTCTCGACCGCGCCCAGGGCAAGTTTGACACAGTGGTTGGCGCCGTAACAGGCGATCAAGTACGCCAAATGGAGGGTATGAGTTTCCGGTCGATGTGTAAAGCTCCAATTCTAAAATCCAGCCAGGGAACATGCGCAACGACTGGGGGAAAGCAAGTCAGGAAGCTAACAAAGTGGCCTAGATAATCAGTGACTAGTACTTTTATTTGTACCACATACGTGTATTGCATGAGCCGGCATGGACATCTGGTAATCACGACGAATATGCATTATGAGTAGAGTCTTGTGTCGAGTCCAGGGTCAAATTTAGGCGGGTGTCACATACCAAGTCGCGGTCGTTTTGTGCCTTCGACCTTTAGCATCTCCCCCAAGACCATTGTCGGGCAAGGGCGCACTCAAGCACCAAGGTGCAAAGTGGGCACAAGGATTGACTTCAGAAAACCATGATAAGGTAGGTGTCAGTCACTTACAACGAGCGGTCACATGACCAAAGCGTGACAGCGACAAAGCTCTGGCTACAAAATATTTAGACACAAAGTAAAGCCGAGAAATGGTGTATTTGGGTCCTGTGGAGACATCCTCGGTTTCGGATTTTCAAAATATTCATTATTCATGGAGGAGTACAAGATTTTCTAACCCATTTTTTTTTGAAGTGCAGAAATGTTTGTTTTGTCAATTGGACATGATTTGGGTTCTGGACATCGTAAATTTTGTCGCTTAGGTAAGATTCTCACGAACCATATAAGGCAATGTTGCTGGAACAGAACAAGATCATACCGTCAACTTGCCACCAACTGAAGAATAACAATGATGCACTATATTCTGTTTGATGTACTAGTCTGTGAAAAGCATTCAAATATTTAAATTCTGAACAAGCTTGGTGCCATCATGTTCCAAAAAAAAAAATGAGCCTCCAAAACATGAAATTTAGCCGATTTCCAGCATGTTGGTTTGAGCTCTCGAAAATTTTGCCGCGTGACCGTGATGTGACAAGGTCATGTGACCGCTCGTTGTGAGTGACTGACGCCTACCTTACAAGCAGAATACCCTCTGAAGCTCAAAAATTTTGGGAGACTTCTTCCAAGATCGCGTCATACGGGGGAAGCTCTTGGAAAGTCGGTGTAACTCGGTGGCAAGGCAGTGGAGGAAAGAAAGGAAGGTTTGATCGCATCACGTCAATACCGATCGGCGATCTGGCGTGATCAGGCGCTTGACGTTCACACCAAATAAAGCAAAATTTCTATGTGTATAGAAACTCAGATTGATTTCCTAGGAATCTATGTAAAAATCAGTGCTGTTAAGATTGGGGATATCAAGGTGCACGGAAACTCAAAGAGAAAGTATGAGAACCAACACCAGAATCAGCCACAAAGAAACAAAGCACTTTCGGCTGTGCTGAAAGGGCCATTGAAAGCTCTAAAATCAGTGCGCGTTTCAGCCGCGCTGAAATTCTGAGCCATTTTTGCCATTGGCCTGCTATTTATACCCTCCACTAGCAAAATTGCCTCAGGATTTCTGCGCGACTGAAATGCGCACTGAATTTGTAACTTTCAATAGCCCTTTCAGCGCCATTGAAACTCCTTTGTTTCTCTCAAGCTGATTCTGGTATTGATTTTCACACTTTCTCTTTGAGTTTCCGTGCACCTTGATATCCCCAATCTTAACAGCACTGATTTTTACATAGATTCCCGGGAAATCAATCTGAGTTTCTATACGCATTGAAATTTTGCTTTATTTGGTGTGGTTGCCTGACGTTGCTTGACCGGCGCTTAACACTTGACTGGATTGAAAAAAAAAGTATAAGAATTCTACGAGTGTTCTTGTATGTGAAAGAAGGCTCAATCGTCAAACCATTCATCGGAATTTGCTGGAAGTTTTCCACAAAAAAAACAACTGCCACGTAGTGCAAAGTTCAAACAGCGACGAAGCACAAATCGACCGGAACGAGAACCCTGCCTACAGTTTCCAGGACGCTACTCGGGTCCTCTCAGGGCAAGGCCAAAAAAAGAAATGAGAGCAACTTGAAATTGGGGGTACCCACACCCTATAACAAGTGGGATTTATATGAGTCTATCAAACAACCACCGCAGAAAAATTACATACCGTGACAGGGTCCCATCCAGTCGTCCTGAGAGAAACGACCAAGTCGTTAGCGAAAGCAAAAGGGCAAAATTCTACATACGAGTTGAATCCCGGGGTCCCTGAGCGTCCAACGAATATGAGTAGGGTCCGCGAGCCAGAATGAAAGCACGACGCACCACATCCCTGATTCCCGCCGATTTTTATATCGTTGAATGCAATTTTGAAGGGCGCAGAATAGATCTGGGATTCCATGTCAGCCCAGAGCGAGTTCTTCAATTCAATGTGCGATACAGACGGCAGGATTGATGAAGCCGACGGGTCTTTTGCCTAAGGCGATTCGTTGATCGTTGATCATGGTGAAGATTGCAGCGGTTGTAGGCGCAGATGCGGACGTTCCGAAGACAAGCCCAAATTGACCGTCGATCCCTTTCAGCACGATTAATGCGACCAGCGAAACGAAAAAGGATATGTACCGATAACGTAGTTTGCCCCGTTCGCAGAGAGATCCGGAAACGCCCGAACTTTGCCGCTGTTGTTGAACTCTCCGTTGGTGTACGGCGGAGGGTGGTTGGTCAGGAAACTCGTCACAGCGTGGGCTTGGTACGACGGGAGACTGGACAAAAGGATCAGAGTGAGATGGGGATCAAGCGAAAGATTTACGGGAAGATGTTTGAGAATCCTCCACCGGAGAAAATGACCTCCTCGCAAGCGCTCTCAGGGTCGTTCACCGTGTTTCCGGGTAGAATCTGCGTTGCTCCTACAGCCGTCACAAATCCGCATGTGCTCTACGGGAAAGATGAACCAATATTGAGCGGCGAGCAAGGACGGCTTACGGGGAAACTTGGGTTGAAAACCGTTCCATTCTCGACAGGTTGAACTAGTCAAGACGCAGTCGAACCAAGTTTCAGTTGATTAAAATAGAGTCTGCTTACGGGTGGAGTCGAGACAAACCCCTCCATTACCTGCGACACCATTATCGCCAGAGCTGTAAAACACCGATGTGCCCATCATGCCGAGTTTCCCGTACTCTGTGCCTACGACTATGAGCGAACAACGCGACAGCACTGACAGTGACTCACATTGGCGCATGGCAGAAGCAGTCGAAATAGTCACTTCGTCCTGGGCGTAGGATATCGAGACTACGGATCTGAGCCAACGACGTTCGATCTGTGAGATATCACACGGCTCACCAGTATGAGGCGGCGGAATAATCCCACAAGATTCAGGACCTTGACTGATTTAGCGTTGGCCAGAGTTTCAGCAATATGGGTATTACCATTGAAGCCGCCGGGTAAGGGGTCGGGATAGATACCGTCCTGGCTGTATTTTAGCCAGATTTGAGTTAAGCCAACCACTGAAGCGGACCTGATTGGGATCATCTCCCCCCTCAAATGTACAGAATGATCCATCGACCGCGTCCAGCCAGTTGTCGAATCCAGCACCTATGTTAGCATTAAAACCTGAAGACACGGCGCGGATGATTCGTACCCTCAACGATGTCTCCGGTCTGCAGAAGTTGGACGGGCTGAGGATTTGTAAGAGCCATTCCATACTGCAGAAATAGTTGATTCTTGTTTCACATTGTCATCCATTTGAACGCACCTCCAAATCGAGATCTGACTCTCCATTGAAATCGAAGTCCTCTTCGATGTGCTGAACAATAGCTACAAGGTGATATATCAGTGACGAGTTCTGTAGACGATAATCAGTTCACGCACCGCCATCAATGAGGACAGGGATGGGTCTTGCGCCGACTTGACTGGGGGAGAAATTTCTGTAACGACCCTTAGGAGACAAACCTGTCAAGAATTCAACCAGACTTACGCGAAAAACATATCGAGATCACCCTCCAAAAATGCTTGCGGTGTGAATTCCACTAACGGCAACTTCAAGGTATAATTGGCTACGTCCGGCAACAGACGTACCGATTCCGAAGGTGTTTTTCTCGGTCTCGTGCGGCGTATAATGGAAATTGTAAAGCGCACGCAAGCAATCCGGAGTGATAATTTCATCACATGTGTCCAGGGAAAGCTCCTTATTGACCTTCACGCCATTTGTCTTTAGCTTCAGGTTCGTGGTAGGGGGCATTTTCCGCTTCTTCAATCTGGGATTGGGGACGCGGTGGTTAAATTGGACAGTGGGTTTGATAAGGTCGATGTGCTCCTGAACATGCGCTGGAACGGAATAGTTGTGGCATCCTAGGCAATAAACTAGTCAAAAACGATATCGCGTGGACGGGGAGACCGAACTGACCGAACTGCTCCGCGCCAGATGAGTGGGTGTAGACGTGGTACTCGGCGTTCAAGAGGTTCTCCGCTTCCTCTACCGTGACGTTCACTGCAATCCATCCACGACTAGGGGAGAGACGAAGTCGGTCGTGAGAGACTCCGGAGTCAACCAGCCAGTTCTTGACAGCGGCAATGGTCTCGTGTGACGGTGCAAAGAGGTCGACGACTTGTTCGGGAGACCAGTGTTGCCCGTACGTCGGTGACTCGGGATGCGATACCGAGAGCAGTAGGTCTTCAAGCTGGTGCAGATTTTGCTGCCGCAGCCCCACACGCATCGGAATGATCTTGTCGGACTCGACTCGGCGTGCCTGAATCCAACCGGCAAAGGAAGGGTCTGCGGCGCGTTTCTCGTGAATTACATGCTCGGAATGGAGCGAAGGGGACGCTACTGAGATGCCCGAGAAAGCCACGAGCGCTAAGAGGGGTGCAAGCATCCTAGGAACGCCAGAAGGATGAGCAGTGAGCGGTGGGACTGTTATATACTTTCGGTGCATGCTTACCTGCGGTCGCTCTCACAAAACATAAACCTATAAATAGAACATGCAGGGCGAACAGTCCGGCAGTCAGTGATAGATAGGCCCGGGCCTGAGGCAACTTGGGACAAGATCACACGCGCGGGCGATCCGGGGTTAAGTTTGGGTAGAAGACATACACGCCCAGCCACGGTGGGAACATCCTTGGGTCACAAGGCTTCCAGGTAAAACCGCTGTCGATAATCAGACTCTACAATTATCGAGGTTGAAAATCATGATATCCTCCGCGCCGATCGAGACCAGCTTGTCCATGATCGGCGCAATTTTTCCCTTCTCCACCATACTACTGATCGCAACCCAATCTCCATCCTCGAGCGGGCTGACGGTCGGTGCGCGTCGTCCCGGAGTGATGGACGTGGCGGCGGGAAGCTGAGTGCGGGAAATATTGTACTGGCAAATCACGTATTTGTTGGCAGCAATGACACCTGCAACGCGTCGCGTGATGAGCTCGATGAGTGGTGTGAGGTTGGTATGTTTCGGGACACTGGATTTTATAAGCACGGCCTCCGAGTCGAGCACAGTCGCGATTGCATGGAGCCCTGCAGCCCGCATCGTGTCCCCAGATTCTGATTGAGCAGGTCACGTCTCTGGCGGCAGAATATATATCAAACGCACCAACGAGATCGACTAGCAAACGAGGTTTAGCGGATAGCGAATACTTTGAAGAGACAGACCCACCAATTCCATCCGCGAGACCCAAGGCGCAAGCGGCTTCCACACTTCCACCCACATACTCTATCCGTGTTTTTTTGTCCCCAGGCAACTGTAGTCGTGAATCTATCGCGTCAAAATACTCCCCTGCAAGGACCTCGAAGCTGGTCACAACACGTTTCCCCGCCAGATCGTCGACAGTCTTGATAGATCCCGATTCTGGGACCTGAACCTGCAGCGCACATTTTCCGAAGCCGAGTCGAAGAACCTCTGTGACGTGATCTTGCATGGTTGCCTCTAGGATTACATCGTGACCAGTGATCCCGAGATCGACATTGCCCTTTCCGACAAAGGATGGGATATCGGATGCCGGAAGAAAGACGCTAGGCCCGCTAGTCAGGGACTCAATAATCGAACGAATGCATAAAGTTACAGAGCGATGGGATGGTTCTGAACGAGGCATACATCTAGTCTGTTGTGTCGCCGAAATTGAATATCGGCGCCTACGGCCTCGTTAACTATTAATCGGGCAGCACTACATCTTCTTTGCTCACCAGCCAGAATAGACAAGCATTTTTCGTGCAGGCGCCCTGATACAGTCTGAAATAAAGCGCAGAAAAATGGATCATTCTGACAGACCTTTTTTGGGAATCGCAAATAACAAGCGCCCGTCAAGAGATTCGAGGTCTGGAGATCGTGTAATGCCAATTGGTGAGTCGAGAGCCTAACCTACTCATCGTCACAACAAGCAAGGTTACAACCCAGCCTAATCGATGGAGGATATGTGGGAGGCAGAAGAACGTGTGTCTGACTCACGGCTAATAGTAATCCCTTTGGGATAGACCACGTCGGCACCCCTTGACAGGTGATGGCGGCCGATCGGATCCCGGTCCGATACGGCGGTTCAACTCGAATTCAACTGTAACTTTGTGCTATGAAGCACTGGTTTTGGGGTTGACGAATGACGTTTAGTCTGTCACTGGTCTCAAAGAATATTTTGGGAGACTGTTTCTTTGCGCTCCTCTCACAAAAGTTGATACCCGTAATCTTCTCAGGTTCCAAGTTCAAAAAAAGCCCGCCAATGGCAATTGCATATCGACAAAGTGCGCCTCGCTGTGATCATCAGCAACCTACCCTTATTCAGATCAGCTGGATTGACGAGTCATCCTAATTACCGCTGGAAGTGCGGAGATTCTCAGGCGTATTCGAAGGAGAAGTGATGGACTTTTCTTGCGGGAGCAGCGGTATCTTGATCTTAAATAACGGGGTGGGCCACTGGTGAAAAGAGACCCAGGAGCTCGTCCCAGTGACATAGGCACAGGGTAGTGCAAGGCCATAAAAAGCCTCAAACCACAGACAGTACACATTACGCAAGGACGTGAGAGGAAGATGGAAATAGGAAAGTTAAACAACTAGCGCCACGAACCTTTTAATACTTCCGTACGTTCAAGCGCCTAAGACACTGCTTTACGGATATAAAGCGCCTGTCTTGATCGTGCACTCTCTTCCTCCCCATATCCCCACAATGTACGGATCTTCTGCTAGTAAACGCGGCCGTTTCTCCAACTCAGCACCGTCAACGCCTCTCCCTCCCGATCGAGATATCATGGAGGGCCTTCGCCCAACCGCCCTCCAAACCTTCGCGATTCCCACAATTACCGGGGCCGGCAAAGATGTCAAGATCCTCGGTCTAGAAAGTATCGGATCGTACAACTGGACGACCGCGTCGTCGCCGACGATCATGGTCCCAGGCAAGTTTTGTGACATTGAAATCGAACTTTCCGCCAACTCCGTTCAGGATCACCACCGGAATGGCAGAACAGGGCGACCCCTTACCAAGTTCCCGCCGACACTGGATTGGTGTTCGTTGACCAGAACGGCTTTCGGATGCCATCCACAGTGCTCCTCCCAATCATCATGGCCGTGGACGAGACGCAGGACGCGACCGACAGTCCAGGACCCTTCGACTGGTGTGGCGAAAAGATAGATTTTGTCACGGACCGAAACGGACTTCGCAAGCTGCTGCGCTGGATCGACGACGCGGGTACCAACCCGACTCCAAAGGATTTCCGGATCGATACACAGCTCGCGGGGAGCACCGTGCTACTCAACCGTTGGGAAGCACGAACGCGGGTGACGTCCTCCGGGTACACTTACGGATTCAACTTCGAGAAGGCGTCCACAGATCCGGCGTTGGGGTGCGAAGATAGTACTGGCCACCACCGCATCGTCAAATACGTGAGGGATGATTATGCATAATCGCCCTATATTCACTGTAGCTCTGACAGGATCTGAACGGTCTCAAAATGGTCGTGCGTTTCGAGGTCGACGCGTGCATTCCGACATCTGCGCAGCCCAAGAAGGCAGGGAGGAAAGTCGGGAACGTCAACGACTTGGCGGATACTCTAGCCGGGATAAACCTCGCCCCTCGTTCCTCCGCCGATCCCATCTTAACCACGAGTCACGGACTGACCGTCGTCAAGGGCGGTGCTGTGGTCCCCCATTCTTCCATCTTGGAGCTCACCACCCGTACCGAGCGAAACGCGGCCCAGTTTGACTGGAACGACGCTTACCCGCAGTTGTTCTTTTCCCAGACGCCACACCATTTCCTCGCAGTTCACAACCGCGGCCGTTTCGTGGCGGTCAACAAGCGCGGACTGGCGTCGTCAGAACTACAGGCGGTAGAGCACAGGATGCAGCCCAGTCTCCAGAAGTTATGCGTGGCGCTGGGTCTGATAAAGGATATCGTAGTCAAACATGGGCAGCGGGGTCGCCTCACGCTGGTGTGCAGAGGGGGGAAGCTAGAGGTGTTCGAGCGCACGAGCAATGCGAGTTGCCTCCCTGACGAGCTTATGGTGAGGTTTGAGAATTGAACATGTTGCGCTGGTTTGGTTTGCGTTGTAACAGAGTATCGATAAACAGAGCAATCTATACACGTTGATTGATTATGCTTTTGCTATACTTTTTGGAAGAATCAAGTGCTGGTCCGAATTGATACGAGGCCAATAGTGCCCATTCCCATCGATCCGGAGTAGAACATGGCAGGGTGGTAGGCTGAGAGCATACTTTCTGCGCCGCCGTATGCGTTGAGGAGGTATCCCGCGATCGGGGCGCCCTGCGCATGAGTTATACTGTGTCGGGCAGAACTGACTGAATATCCAACGTACCATGAGATACCCGCCAGCCCAACGGGTGACGATCATTCCCATCGCAACGCTAAGACGCGCGGAGCCAAAAACGTTACTGACGACAGTCGGCATCGTGGAGAAGAAGCCGCCGTTGGCCGCACCCTTGATTACGACGAAACGAGCTGTCACCTGTTTACGATAGCTTAAGAAATTTGCGTCTCAACGGTCCGTGATGCTTCAGCTGGCTTGAGCTGCTGAATCTGGTTCAATTGTTGGTATGTAGGTACTGGGGTTTTTCATTCAAATCGACAGGGAGGGTGACGCGTGACCCTTTTTTCAACATTTCGACATTGGCCAAAATTTGGTGTGACACCCCCGAAATTTCAACATTTCCCACAAAAAAAATCGCTTTTTTGTGTCTTTCAGGCCATTTTAGCCGCGCCGTGATCAGTGGTAGGTTCGACAAGGGCCGCAGTGACGCGTGACCGCAACCAAAGTTCGACGTCGACATAGGGTCCGTGACCCGTGACTGTCGATTTGAACGAAAAACCCCAGTATTTCGGTAGATTTATAGAATCACTATAACGGCTTAAGCAGCTTGAACACAAAACTGCTCAAGCCGGCTTTAGCTGATTAATCGCAGAGAAATCACGCATACCTTGAGGATTCCGGTCCCTCCACAAGGAACTGAACACAGTGCACACACTGACATTCTTGGGTTGGAAGACTCAGAAACAACGTGTTAGAAAAGGGTGGTTGGTAGACCAAATGGAGTCGGACTTGCCAGAGAGCGTGGCAATGGTCTGCGATAGTAGTAAGGGTTTAACTAGAATAATTATTGTGGCGCGCGATGGTGATTCATGGAAGAAAATGTACCAGATGCTACTGGTCTGCAGGAATCTACTAAGATATCTAGTATAATGAGCCTGGAATTAAGACATAGGAGCAGTAATTAAACACTCACTCTATGGGACGCATAGGGCAGCCCCGCAAGCATTCATGCGCGCTGCACGGCCGCCAAAAATGGATGCCACCGTGACCGTGGCAATGGATCCTAGCGGTGAGAGATGTCGACACAGGCCTGATGGCGAGCATGCTGATGGCGCTGAGGAGAATGTCGCTAGCCGAGCCAAAAGTAAACCGGCCAAGCGCAGAAGAGAAGTTGAAACCAGTAACTACCGAACCGTGCACCAACACCCGAAGAAAGACCGACAGAGTTGGAGTAGAGAGGGAGAAAGAACGGTGCTACGAACAGAGGGAAGGTGCCTATGGCACCTGCGAAAGAGAGGATAATCAAGCGGGCATCACGAAGCAGGGACCTGGAAGTACAATGATATTGAAATTGCAAAGAAAATAATGAGACGCTGCAGAGATCCATACCACTCGATAAATCCCACAGTATGGATCGTCGTACACTCCTGCAAGTATTAGCAAGGCAGCAGGAACCCCGATTGCAAGGGTGACGAAGCCAAGGGTACGAATGCCCATGCAGGTCCGACCTGAGACTCGATGATAGCGTCTATGGGGAACTGGTGACAGTCCCGCCAATCCCGCCGCCTGCATACACGATACCATT
The DNA here is from genome assembly GCA_029378375.1 of Mycena olivaceomarginata. Taxonomy (NCBI): domain Eukaryota; kingdom Fungi; phylum Basidiomycota; class Agaricomycetes; order Agaricales; family Mycenaceae; genus Mycena; species Mycena olivaceomarginata. The sequence continues at coordinate 33,946 of JARKIC010002005.1, read as the reverse complement.
GGCAAGGCCTCGTTTTTTGTTGAAATATTGGGCGGGCGTGACGGACAGAACCTATTCGCACGCCGGGTCATTCAAAGTAGCAAGGGCTGAGACGCAGCGATTACCATAAAACACAAACTGAACGGACAACGCAGTGAGTACAAAGTCCAAAGAATTGGGACGCACACAGAAATAGTTTCCAGTTCCGGGTAACAGTTCCACACGTAACGAACAGCGCTCCGATGTTCAGTGTGGCAAAGCCACTGAGAATCTGTCCCAAGCCAATGAGGGATATTCCGAGAAGTGCTGTTCCCCTGGGAGAGTCGCCGATTGGACGAAAAATGCCGGGTGCCACGCCGCGCACCTGCATGATCCCCCAGCTGTATGTCGAGCCGACAAACCACCATGCTAAACGAATTCAGCACATAATACCTAGGGTCAGGCAGATGACAAACTTAAACGGCGCATCCAAAGACCACGGCACATGATCCAGATCCACCGTCGGGAATTTGCTAATCAGAAATATTGGAGAGGAGGTATCTGTGGTTCAGAAGGCAACCCTCGAACACACAGAGCGGCGTGCAAGTTCTATCGAGAGCTCAGAAACGGGGGGCCGCCCCCGGCATGGTGGTGTGAGTCGCGGTTAAAAAAAACATTTCAAATGCGGGTATCCATCACCATGCACAAACATGGAAGAATCAGATGTCAGTCATGGATCGTGTATGGGCAGTGGAATTTATATGGTGCAAGAATCTTCATTGAGGTTTCCTTTCTGTCTCCTTTTGCGGAGATTTTTCTTGCTTCTCGATTCTCGAATCGACGGTGTCGCGACGCTCAGTTGAACTTGAACCATGTTGAAGTATGAGGGTTCCTGCTACGAAAGAGCATAGAAGCTGTAACACTCGCATCCCAGCTCTAATTTTCCGACCACACCGGCATCCGGTCAGCCATTTTGGGTGCTTAAGTCGAATTCGAAGGTTCCCATCACTTGAACAGAGTGGTTGCGCCACTTATATCCACTCTAGGTTCGATTTTTTTTCTTTGCAGACTCGAACCTAAGAATTGTCTTTCCTCCGTTTACGCGGCGGCTAAATGAGAATCTAGACCACTGCAAGAGGCAACTCTGGTGCCAGTTCTCGTCTACCTGGAACAACAATCCATCTTCGATTCTCGATTGTACGAGTTTAGGTCACGACTTACCAGAAGCCTTCCAGCCTAAGGAAGCTTCCGCCTCCGATAGATATCGGTGCGACATTTGGGCCCTCCACCCACTTCTATTGTTCAAACTATCGAGAGACCGAAAACATCGTGACCTTGTGGATACTGTTTTTCCACCGATTAGCCTTCCGCCAATTAGCGCTGCTTCGTCCCCTTGGTCAAGTTTGCGCTGCGGGCGGAAACCAGATGATAGGTTTGCGATATCCTCAAGTTCGTTCAAGTTTTGCTATTACTAATTTGGGCGTTGTTTCCCTGAAGAGGTCGACCCTGCATGTTATCGAAGGCGGGAAGTCACCGAGAATGAACTTGCCCCATGTCGAGAATAGCCCATGGTTCTCGAACCGACGGCAGCGGCCACCGATAGATCCCAGCCTGGGCCGATGTAGCCTATCTGCTAGCTCCCTTGCTCCCATTGGATGGAACTCAAAATCAGTGGTTGGATCACTGATAAACCCACGGAAGAATATGGCGGGCCATTCACACGCAGGTGAGGCAGCCAGTCACTGCTGGTCATCCCCACGACAGAAAACTTTAAATGACACAAGATATCTACCAGTCTGTCAAAGGCAAGACAGGACATTTTTTACGCATCCGCGTCCTGTCACTTCCCATGCAACGCCAATGCAATGATCTGTGGTAAGTTCGCCGCGGCGGTCGTCGACACACAATGGCATCTTCCCCCGTCGCCAAAGCGCCTGTTTATTTCTGGGATGCTAATGCTATCTCCAGCCGTGTAAGGTTACCCAGGGATGTTTCAACAAGCACAACCCAAATTCAAACGAAGCGGTTCCAATTCCAATGTCGCTGGCAGAACAGAACCGAAAGCACATAGTTCACTTCGTCCGTGATCGCACAGCGCATGGCAGTCGGGCGCCCTTCTCATCTTTAGGGCCGCAGAACCTACGCAGCATCGGCGGGGCATGGATGAGATGAGAGCTTCGGGGTGATTGCAGCCCACGGGAGATTCTTCGGAACAATCGCGCGGGCGCGGACACTCACCGTCGCCCCTTTGCAGCTGTATTGACAGACAGACGCGGGTTCCTGGCCAGGCCCTCTCGAGACGCCAGAAGGCTGTAGCATGTACGCTGCCACTCGAGGGGAGAGCGCGGTTCGTTGGGGCGGAGGAGGGTATGGTGTCGCCGCCGATGCCATGCCAAGCCACTACATTTCTCCGAGTCGACGAGTTCCAGAATAGCAAAGACAAAAACAAAGGCGGGCCGTGGTTAGCGCGCGCTGACCGCTTGACTTCAACTACACGAAGTGGAGAACGTAAGAACTGAATGTCTTCCGCCTTGCCGTTGGGAACAGGACACAACTCCGACAATTGCAACCGCCTTAACCACACGGTCTAGGTTGGGGGAAGCTGTCGGTACTGTGTCTGGAAGTTTCTGAAAAGGAGTCAATTGCAGAAGGCACTGAGTACAGGAAGAGCTTGTAGCAATACTTCGAAGTCCCAGTAGTACGCGGATATCACCGTGTTACGGTGATCGAGACGCAGCCGACCTGCCGAAGGTAAAGGACGCTGAGAATGCTGTCTAGCCTTGTCGATCCATAGATCAGTGTCAAGCATACAGCGTCGTTAGAGCGAGCGTTAGTTGGATACCCAGACTGCAACTCACAAACGCAGCGCTGCGGAACAGTTTGAGCCATGCAAGCGAAATATGTTGTTCCAGCCATGACGCCATTCGTGGCGTAGGTATCTCCCACATTTGCAACAGATGGGAGTTGAGCATGAAAGAGACGAGGCAGAAAAAGGAAAAGACTCAGCAGGACCCATCAAGCGACGGAAGCCGGGGAGATGCCGCCTTTGACGAAGCGAGATTATCTTTAGTGGCGTTTGCAGTAACCGAGCTGCATGATTTCAAAGTTAGATAGCCTGACGGACCCTGACAGACCGGAGCCCGGGAGAGGGCGTACTCGGAATCTCCTAGCATTAAAAGACCGAAGAAATTGAAACTGTTGCCGGATAGCTGCATAGCTGATATGCCGGTCAATGAACTGTTCCACGGTCGTGAGGGAGCTATAGAGGAAAAGCGTGGACGGTGGAGTACAGAAGCATACAGGGCGCCGGCAAGAACGAATTGAAGTTGCTCCTGCAATAATACAGTTCGATTGTCGACGAGTCAGCCCCAGCCCCGACCCCCGATGACACAAGGATAATGCGATAAGTGATGATCATCCGTCCCGACTTCCGATGAGAAGGCTTGACGATGGATGGGCCACCAACCGTGGTTTACGAGGAAGATGAAACGGGACAGCTTAGCGGCCTGGAAGCCGCTCCATGTGCTCTCTGGAAGAGAAGAATGACAAGAGACTATTCCCAGCCGTTGAGGATGTGGATGGGCCTCGATTGCGACGCACGGGGATCACACCAAGCACGGTCCACGGAGAATCAGGGGAATTTCCCGTCGTATGGAGCGAAGCACGGACTGTGGAGTAACATGTTCCCAGATAGCTGATATCCGCAAACGCATTCCAGAACTCGGAGCTGGCATATAGATGGCAGGAAGATCTTGCGGAAGTCAGGGCGAGAAAGAAACGTCCAAAAACCGATCAAAACCCCAGAAGTTTTCGGTGGGTAGGTAAGGAGGTCTGTGTCGCATCTGAATCTAAACCCGGGAAGTAATTAATCAACGGTTCATCCCCAGAGGCTGCATAGCACTCGGAGAGTTGTCGGAGCCTTTGGAGTGTGATCTTCGCGGTTTTTTTGGCTGTAAATTTGTGAATTCAGCATGTCGCAGGCGGGAGAGGAGGTCGAGAATATGCATTGTGAGCCAGGGACACTCCGATAAGCGAGGATTCGCAAGGTTGTCGTCGGAGAACTCGAGAGGCTAAAGCTCGGTGGAATGCATCGAGACGGCAGATTTGGAATGATCTGACACATATGGTCACGTGACCTCTCGACGCGTGTATGAAAGGCGAAAATCTCTGCGGTCCACAGCCTTACCGACCTGTTTCCTTTCCCCCCCACAGGAAAGCTTTTTGTCGACAATGGCCTACGTCCTCCCTAGCGCTGCCCCCCTCGCCCGCGGTGTGCCACAGCAGCGACAGTTCAAACCCCTATAGCGAGAATGGCGGGACTATCCTCGCAATTGCTGGGGCAAATTTCAGTGTTATCGCTGGCGACACACGGCAGTCTGAAGGCTACAATATTCAAACCAGATATGCCCCCAAGGTTTTCCGTCTGTGAGTTTACTCCGTCATTCCATCACCATTCGATTCACCAACATACTGCAGGACGGACAAGGCAGTACTGGCGACGAATGGGTTTGCGGCAGACGGTAACATGTTTGTGAAAAAGGTCCGCCAACGTCTTGAGGTATGGTCCCTTGTGTTCTCGAGGACCGCCTGTTAAACGCTATTTCCAAGTGGTATCGTCATGCCCACGCCAAAGACATGTCGCTACATGCAATAGCCCGCCTTATCCAAAGCATGCTTTACCAACGACGGTTTTTCCCCTACTATGTGTATAATATCCTCGGGGGAATTGAAGACGACGGTTTGTTTTTTGAGTTTTGACCCGGCAGTCGAATTAATCTCATGCAGGTTCGGGAGCTGTCTATTCATTCGATCCGGTCGGTTCCTATGAGCGCGAAACTTGCCGCGCTGCCGGTGCGGCCTCCTCCTTGGTGCAGCCATTTTTGGATAATCAGGTCAGTCGTCGAGCTTGGAAATATCTCGTCTCTGGTTCGGTGCCTTGTTTGAATGGCACACGCCACTGTGACGTGCAATGTTAGATGTTCCCAACCACCGCATTTTCTTTGCTGCTCAGTCATTCATGACGAGCCAACACTCGCGTGCTCTGCACCATCTCCGCCTTTCTTGTTGACCCTCGTGGTTCAACCTTTCCCATTATATTGTCTTCCTGATTCTGTGCACCTGGTTTCACCATCGCCGCAGCATGCTGGTTCCTGTGGCACTCTCCGCGCGCGGGAATGTGATGGACCGTGGTGTGCATACCCTACCGATTGTTGACCGACATTACTCCCTCCTTCTACTGCCTCTTTACTTCCCGCCCATGCTAAGACCTCCTCAGATCTACTTCAAAAACCAAACCGCCCCTTCGGGAAGTGCACACCCGACACACCTCCCCCTCGCACACGTTCTCTCGCTTGTGATCGATTCGTTTACCAGCGCAACTGAGCGCCATATCGAGGTATCGTATTATTATTATTATCATTATTTCACAGCGCATATACTAACGATTTGGTCCTTCCACACAGGTCGGCGATGGACTTGAGATGTACGTGGTCCTCGCGAAGGGTAGTCCGCTGCAAGGCCTGGACACCATTCAGGGCATCACTGAGCTGACAAGCATCCCCGGTGGCGAGCGCATGTTCGTGATACGGAGAAATCTGAAGCGAGACTGATTCGCTGCTGCTGCCACCGCTCTGTTCTTCACTCACGGCGGACACAGTCCCAGAACCAATGAACGAACAATGAAACTGCTTTCGTATTTATAGATACACCCCATAGAGTTTGTGTTTTTCTCCAATTCGGTCTTGGTCTTGCGCACATTTGTTCCGTCATTGGCAACTTTCATGTATTCTAGGACACTGTAGACATTCAATCCGATCTGGTTCTCGTTTCGCCTATGTGATCGGTCAGCAGATTAGAAACGACTATAGATGATTGGTCGGTTTGCATATTTTCGCCGGCCCGCTGCCGCATTTCTGTTCATCCTGCACCGGACCAGGCTAACCTACCTCGATCGCAGACGGAGAAGAGAAGAGAGCCTGTGTGATGTGGGCGCCTCGGGCTACGTTGATGGTGAATTTGTCAACCAATTTTGAATTGAGATGCGCATTGCAGTCCCTGGCCTTTCGGGAATCCAAACACAGGCTCCTCAGTGACCGGGCCATCCCATGTACTGCGGAATTTCGTTCAATTCGACAGAGGGTCTGACACGTGGTCCGAAAGTTCAATTCGACACCTCAACAAGCCTGCCGGGGGACCGCGGCACCGATAAATTTTTTGAAACCCACCCAGTGAGACCCAGTGGGTTTCCAGGGCCACTATGGGCCAGTTAGTAAATGTTGGAAAGGCACTGCCAGGTCGAAAACTGATTTTTTCCCAACATAGTTTACATGTTCAATTTGGCCGATCAGTAAACAAAACAGGGAGTTTCTGGGGCAAATTGTAGTGGATGTGGCGTTGAGTGGTTTTCACCAATATAGGCAACCAGAGATTTCACAGAGCGGTTTTTTTTTTGGTATCCAAACCCAATTTTCGATTTTTTTTTTTGACTATTTGACCGACTTGACACCTGCTGCCGTGACCCGTGACCAAGTTCAAATTTCGTCAGGACGAAATTATGGTCCTGTCAGGCAGGGTGTGTGACCCGTGACCGACGAATTGAAGTCGAAACTCGGGTATACTCACGGTTGATCCAGCGTACCGATTATACTCCTTCTAACTTACCGAAACCGGGAATTCTCTGGGTTCAATTCGTGTACGTATTGAGGGACCCGGGAATCTGGTCCCACCTCTTCAGGTTTGCTGGCAGTCTGCAGATTTACATAAGTCACGAAAGATCTCTTCGAGAACCGTCAGCTTTGCAAGGTGGACCCGCGGTTCAAGCGATAATTTCACCGGACATTCTTATCCATTTCCATTCGCATTCTCGGTCATGGGTCAGCTAAGGGTATTTGGTCGTGTGCCAGATGGACACCCTGGGTGTAGATAGCGCGAAAACCTGAGCGAACCGATGAACATTCTCGTGGACACTCAAAATTATCTCCTAGGATCATTTTTGTGAGGCGTACGTCTGAATTCCCTGCGATTGTTACCAGACGTCGGTTTCATCTGCCACTGTATTTAGCACCAGATGCTTGGCCCTCTCTGCCTCCGTGTCATTTGATACAACCCGGAGGCTCTCGAGGTCTTGGGTCACCTTTCAAGTTTCAATGTCGCTTTCGTTCAATAGAATGGCCCTCCAACGGAAGTTTTTAGCGCCACGAGAACATTGAGTTATCCGACATACCCGGGGTTGAACCTTAGCTGAACTCTCATATCGGAAGCTGTACCATTTAGAGTTCGGGTGAAAGGCTCCGGATCTCAACCTCAGTCACTACTTATTTGCGGACCTCGGAAGTGCCGAACAGAAAAAATAATTTCATTTTGGGGTTTAAGGGGAGAAGGCGGCTGGCCTCACAAAATGGGGATACCTTCAACCAATTGTGACCGGCTACAGTGCGGCTGCTCTCGGTCTGATGGGGCTTTCCGTGATCCTTCTTACGTTGAATCTTCACATCAGACTCGTATCCACATCGCCACCGACGCCTTCTGAACAGATGCGAACACTTGAACAAGGAAGCACACTAGATCCCGGGGGTTTCCTGAAAGTCTGCATTTTCCTTTCGTTCTGGACGTGGGCGGCGCTTCACGAAGGTGCGCCAACTTTCAAACTCCGATAACTTGATTCAGCACCCATTAAACCTCTAGTTTCTGGATCTTGGTCATATGTTTTCCTGGGCTCGTATCCCCGCTCTGTCAAAGGCGCCACTTGTAGCGTCACCTATACTGGCTTCGGCAGTTCAGGAATCTTTCTACCACTCAAGCGTGCAATGTACTATGATCATCACCGATCTCTTTGTCTACTCCACCAGCGTAGCAGAGAGCATCGCCAGGATCTGTTTCCTTTTTGGGCCCATGAAACGCTTTAAACTTTGAGACCGGAGTGCAAGAAAACCATATCAAGCACGGATGTCACCAACGTTTAAGTCTGAAGTGCTGAATCTTCAACAGGACCGACCGACTGTATTTCATAATTACCGCAATGCTGCCTCAACAACCGCGGAGCAGGAATATGATGCCTGCCGATTGTGAGAGTCTTTCTATTCAAAGAATGGAGATGAGAGCAAACTGACCGATAGCCGAGGCCCAACAGCGATTCCATCTTAGTTCCGACTTGGCGCGAATTGTTGGCCGAAAGCTATGGTCGGAAACACGCGCCTAGACCTTTGACGGTCTACGCAACCAACATATTGCCACTATCGACGAACAGAAAGCATCGTGCCTTATGGAGAATTCCTAATGCTTAGATTGAGGCTCGAGCACCCGTCGTTGTAGGTGTCACTTCAAATTGATCAAATTCGAAACAACTTATTTCTCCACAGCAAGGGAGCGGTTGACAGCTACATCTATATCATACTGCACAAAATATCGACGCCTCGTGGCGAAGCCCGACAAATTTCGACGGTTGTTTCATTTTCTCAGGCTTGCTGACCAGCCCCGTGGTAGTTTGTCCACTGTGAGCGGGAAAGAGTGCCATTTCCGTCCAGGACTCCGGTGGTTGGTTGCTGACCAGTTTTTAGTAATTCGGAAGAATAGACTTTGACTGTGAACGGGAGAAGGTACCATTTCCGTCGAGGATTCCGTCCCCAAGGAGTATCCTGTTCTATTCAGTCCCAAGGGTTGACGACTTGATATCAATCGTGGCAGTAGGATCTCCTGCGCGCGCCCAAGAAGCAAGGGCCCCTGGGCCGGTGGGCAAACCCGGCAAGATTCAATTCCAATCCTTCCAATCCATGATGGCTTGAATACCTTTGTCGGCGCATACTCGATCCTTCGCCACTCGCGGTAATCTGGATCATGTATGTGCAACCGACCTCACTTTACTCGCCATTGTCCTTCAATTGATCCAGCAATTGATTCCTGAATGGTGTTTCTGATCATCTCTAGACCCGATGCTGGCCTATGCTGGCTATACACTACAATCCCATCATGATATTTGGATAGCCGACGTCGTTCCTCGACAATGAGTAGCAACGACCAACCCAGGTTTGAATGTCGCGCTTTCGTGCTTTAGCAAGCGGCTGACGACTGAATCCGTTTCTGGCGAACTCCCAGGAGATAATTTGGTAGTTGCCGGCATCACAGCTGAGGGAACCGGGGACGAACGGAACGTGGGTCGTCTGGAAATCTCTGATTGTCATAGAACTTCCCGCTGGGCACCCCTGGAGACGATAATAGGAGCAGAGGAAGCGAACACAGGTGCCTGTTCACTTGGACTGCCAACTTGCTCGCGCCAACTGCTAACTTTGATGAACGCTGCGCGTGCGTTGTTCAATTAAGAGAGACAGCGACTGCGAAGATCGGCGGCTGTAATACGTGGAACCTATGCCAACAATCAGCCCCAGATATCTAAAGAAGACAGGTGGGATCAGGCGTCAGTAGCTCCATTTAATTCGCGACCTGCGTATTTAACCGACCGATTCATGCACAGTCGAGCCACCCCGTCCTGAACCTGCCCCACGCTGGAGAATGTCTACCACAACTACAATGACTATGACTGAGGAACCGGTTATCACATACGACATTAATCTCTCGTATCACGATGCTAGCTTGGAAAAACCCGTCATTAAACACCCAGAGTACACCCCGACGTGGAACAAAATCTGGTTCGACAAACTTCCGCCCTTCGAGTTCTCCGATCCCGCTCTCCGTGCGGACAAGCAGAAGCCAAACCTTCTAACTCCTGCCGCCGTGGTGGAGGAGATTTCTCCCAAGATGGGCACAGTTCTTCGAAACGTTCAACTTTCCCAACTTTCAGACCAGGCCAAGGACGAGCTTGCCCTTTTGATCTCGGAGCGCAAGATTGTAGCTTTTCCCGACCAGGACTTTATCGACGCTGGTCCCGAGACTCAACAAAAATTCATGAACTATTTCGGCAAGCCAAATTATCAGCCCGTGTCGGGAAGCATTCCTGGTCTGTCATCTTTTTCGTCTGATTTCAAGATATTTACCCTGGTCTGCGGTGTCTAGGTTACCCGGGTTTCCATATTATCCATCGCGACGGAAATAAATCGGAGCTGGATGCTTTCTTCGCTCAAAAAACGACATCTTGTTTGTGGCACCAGGATGTTAGTTATGAGATGCAGCCGCCCGGTTATGTGATGTTGGGCCTGTTGGAAGGCCCCAAGGTGGGAGGGGATACCGTGTTCGCGGCAACGGATGAAGCATACCAGTGCGTCGCAGTTCATTCGATAAATCAACCACTCAACGCTTTCCACAGGCGCCTTTCCCCTGCCATGCAAAAGTTCTTGGACGGAATCAAAGTCAAACATTCCTCCGCGAACATGATCAATCATACCCGGCTGGCCGGTGGTCTTGTGCGTAAAGATCCCGTTACGACCATCCACCCTCTTGTCCGAGTTCACCCTATCACTGGGGCACGGTGCATCTTCATTAACGGGGAGTTTATCACGGGAGCAGTCGGATTGAAGGATGTGGAATGGAAAGCGATTTCGGATTTTTTGCTCCAGCATATAATCGGTTCGCATGATATTCAGGCCCGCGTCCACTGGAGCCCCCGAACTATTGTGATATTCGATAACCGTTCAACGATCCGTGAGTCGCGACGTTTCAAGACTATTTGGCTCTTTGATATATTCCAAAATCTCACAGATACTGCGGTAGTGGACTACGTCGACGATGAACATGGAGCGCAGCCTCGCCACATTTTCCGTTTGGCTGCCATGGCTGAGAAGCCCATTCCTGTCCCTGGGCCTGATGCTCCGGGTCAATCAATGTAGTTTTTGTGTTTGTTCAATGTAATTTCGGGCGGTGTATTGTATTGAAATATTCCCGAACTTCAACTGGCGTATGAATTTGCGACCAATTTCACCCATGCTTCACCATGTCCGCCGAGGGGCACGTCAAGCTTTCAAGGAAATAGATTGAATGAACAGTTGCCGAGTGTTATTCTTCCGAAAAGGTGCCGCTTCTCCCGAGCTTTTTCCTCCATTGGTATAAGACGGGAAGGTGGGAAGAGAACCAAATCATGGGCAGAATCGGCAACTTTCTCTCAATATTTAGCTGCGTGGTATCCGTGACGAGCAGCACTATCTACGATGGCCGCGTGCCCTACTCAATGTCGTCTGCGGCTCTGGACACGTCGACAGGCCCGTTTTAACGTGTGTACATATCAACTTGACCGTTCAAGAATACTATCGCTGAATCCATTCTAAAGTGCGGTCAAGGGCCAAAACGAATCTGCATCCTATGCAAGTATATTCCATCAATGCGACTTACTTCCACGAACGAACTCTTGCTTTAGTACTCCGAATTCCTGGGCCACACGGCACTTCCCACTTCGCTGTGGAATGAACGGGGCCGTCCTGACGAGCAAGTCATTTCCATCAAGATAGACAATACATCGGTTTTCGTCCCGGGCGGTGGACCACCACAATACGGTTTCAGACGCACAGAATTGATTGCCCAGAAAAACGGGAATTCAACGGCGATGGACGAAGAAATGGAAACCGGAACGACTGTCTTCCACTTCTCCATTAAAGCCGACCCAGATCACCCGTTGAACTACAGCCATGAATACCAAATTGTCTTCATCGAGCCGAGTGACGGAACCCATGTGTTCGGAATTCAACTTGGTCAGTGCTTCCGACACCAATCCCCAGGCTTGGATTTTCATGGCTGTCGCGGACAGGATCTCCGTTAACAAACCCGATGTCGCAATTGCCAGCAAAGAATGCGCATTCATTCAAAGTTTTGGACCACGCTTTGAATGTCCTGTTCGCGACGCCGTTCGTCCCCTTCGTTTGGCATAATTTTGCGATCGCGGTTGACTGGCAAAATCGCACTCTCACCGTGTCATATTCAATCGAGGGCTTCCCCACCCGTGTCGTAACTCCAACAGTCGGAAATCCAACCGTCACCGCCGGTACCGTCGGGGACTTTCATTTTGGAGTGTTGAAGGCGGGTTGATTTCCCCTTGCAGCCCGTTCCGCGTCTGAATAACTTCTATTGATGTAGTTGCCCCTTGTGAATCCGCAGGACTCGACTGCTGATCAAGGTGATGTCGTGCATCACGGAATTCAGGAAGGAACGACGGAGGGATTGTTCTACTCGGGCGTCTTCGTCGACAAAGGAGTTTAAAGCTCATAGAATTGGCTTACCTAACCAGTTGAACAAAAGACTGAATTCAGGACTGGGTTCTTCCACGATGTATTTAGATTTGGTCGTATTTGATTCATCTCGACGCGCATGATGGTCACGTGGGGTCCCAAATCGGGAACGATTCGTATCCTCGTGCTTCAAGACTGCTTGCCTTCGAGGCTCCTGAACCAAAGCAAAGTCGCTTCTGCTTGGAAAGTAACACTGTGGTCTGAGAGAATTGATGGAGTTGACTTGATTTTCCAATACAGATGCGGTATATACACACTAGTACAGCGAGAACAGCTTCTAAGTAGTTGGGATGGATAGGCAATGCGGGAGCGTGAAAGGAGTCGTTAATACACTGAGCGATACCATGAGCGGAAGCAACAGGGATTTCACGAGGGGGCTTACTGGTCGTACAAGTTCCACCGCTACAAGTCAATGGACGCATGAGTGAAAGAGTGATTTTAGATAAAAATAGTCCAGATAAATACAATTAAAACTAGGTCGAGATGAGCTTATACCGCTACGGATGGAAGGATTGCTCACCAATGAGTAGCTGGTTTGTTCAGTGGTCGTTGTCGGTTTTGATTTCCCACATGCCATTCCTCCGGACGAGCCCGACGAAGACGCAGTTCACACCAAGAAAGTCCACGCGCTTGACACCTTTGAGCATCTCCTCCCGCATGTACTCGCCCTGCTTCGCGCAGCGCTCCTTGAACGCGCGCGTCAGGCTCTCCCGATCCCGCTTCCCCAGCTCCTCGTTCCAGAAGTCGTGCCCGGCAATGGGGCGGTCGAGCTCCTCGAAGAGCGCACGGATGACGTCGTACAGCGTGACGCCCGTTGCGTGGTACCCAGCAACGACGTCGACGTACCACGGCAGGCGGGGATGCACCAGCCGCATTCGCACGGCGGGGGGTGTGACCGCCATCTTCATGAACTCGGTCTGAGTTTTTGGCTGGAAGCGGCCCATGAAGGGCGTCTCGTGCGGCGGCCTGCGCAGGTCGTAGCTGATGTTTGGCCGCGACGCGTTGTATGTGAGGATTCGGTCCAGGGTGCGCTTCCTGCTGTCCCCCGCCCATTCTTCGCGACGTCAGATGTGGGATTGATGGGGGTAGACAAGCGTACCTTTCGAATCCGACTTCTTGCCGACGCGGAAGAGGGAGGAGAACGAGATATCAGCGCCCGAGATCCCCCGCGGCGAGTACCCATCCCGCCAGTCCTCGGGGCGCTGGGAGAGGTGGTGCTCGTCGAACGCCGCCGGGGTGCCCCAGCCGCCCTGCCCGCCAGAGAAGGAGGTAGCGCGTTTCTTCTTCTTCTTGCCCGGCGACTTGTGCTGTCCATGCGAGTGCGTCCGCATCAAGGCTGCGCCTTCGTGCCCCCACCCCGCGTTTGGGTCTTGTGCCCAGGCCGGTCGCTGCCCGTGGCCCTGCTCCGGCCCCCAATGCCCCCATTGATTGTGGCCCTCCGCCTCTTGCCGCTCGGCAAAGTCTGCCCAAGCCTCCCGCCTCTCTTCCCCCTCCTCATCTCTCTCCCACTGCTGCTCCATCCCTCCCCCGTGCATGCCATGCATGGGCATCCCACCGCCCCCACCGTTAAAAAACGACGCCCCAATCGGCTGTCCAGAGGCGGACTCGAGCGGCGCAGCCATGGCGCTGAAGCCGTCGGCATGACCCCCGGGCGCAGGGTGTGGCGGGGCCTGGCGGAACCATTGCTCCGGGGGCATCGAGGGCCCGGCGTGTCCGGCCCAGGGCTGTGCGCCCTGCGGTGCAGGTCCCCAGCCCGGTCGGGGCATTGGTGCTTGCGCCCATCCGGGCGTCTGTTGCTGCTGAAACTGTTGGTGCTGCTGCTGCCAGGGCGAGGGCTGAGCGGGTGTGTTGGCCCACGACGGTGCCGGCGCGGGTGTGTTCGCCCACGATGGTCCAGGTGTAGCAGCGGGCCACGCACCACCGGCGCCGGCCCACGGGGTCCCTTGTGCAGGGGGCCACCTAAAGAGAAAAAAACATATTGCCGTTAAAGGCATTTACGATGCTGCAGAAAGTTGTACGCACTGAGCCTGCTGTGGTTGTGGTTGGTACCCTGGGAAGGCTGAGTGGAATTCAGGCTGGCCTCCCATTACTGCGCCAGCAGGTGGAGGAATCACACCTCCACCGCGGTGGTCGACTAGAGGCGGCGGCGTGTCCCACATCGTTATCGAGTTGCGGGGAGGATGGGATTGGGAAGAGAACAGGAAGGAATGGAGGGAAAACAGACGCCACGAGTCAAGAAGACCTTTAGACAAGACTTGCAAAGAAGTCGCCGATACGTTAGCCGAAAGCGATGCAGAATGATGAGCAATGAGTCAGGTGATTAGTCGGCGCCTTCTTCTCCCTTGCAAGTTGCAGTGCTGGCTCGGGCGAAATCCACCGCGTTGGCAACACCAGGCGCTTTGGGGGCTGTTTGAGATTGCTCGTAACCTCGTAGAGCTCCTCTGAGCTGGAAACTCGACTGAAACTGGATTTTTGGCGTGCGACTTCACAGCATCATGAACGCAAATAGAGCGGCGGTGGAACCAATTATATAGTACTCATGTCAGAATGAGTGGGGAAGATCATCACGGCAGAACAAGACCGATGTCTCTAGAGTCAATCCGCAGGTCCTCTGTGCGATGTGATTTGGGGGTGCACAAGTTGGGAGTCAGGACACAACTGGTCATATTGGGCAGTCGTATTCCAGATACAGCAACTGGCGAGGCAACGAGGAGATGGCAAGGTGATGAAAGAAGATCGAAAATGCAGGGACACGTACGTTGATTCATCTATTCGAAAACTTTGACCCGACTTGGGAAGTGAAAGGCGCACAGAAACTGCGGCAACCGCCGTATTTGGAAACGAATGTAACTGAATGGGTCAGACAAGCGCCTGCGCAGCCAAAGAAGGTGACGTTGCATAAGAGCTGAGCGGCAGATTCCCTTGAGTGCTTCGGCCCAAGTCTAGGGTGAGAACGAAATGGAACCCAAAGAGAAGAAGTGAACCGAGGGTCCGAGACTAGACCGGATCTGAGGGAGTCGTGGTGTTCCAGATAGCAAGCCTCAGTGCACGGCAAAGAGTCCAGTTGCATGGATATGGGATTCCAGTGTACAGCTGCTGTTCCGCGGAGGAACGAGTGACGAGAGTCCACAGCAGTAGTGTAAAGAAGATGCCGTGCCGGTGGTCGTGGTAACGAGCTTGCCGAAACGTAACGTCAGACGGGTCCAATGTCCTCCTATTTAACACAGTGGAGGGATGTGTATCAGTGGCGAGGTTGGGGCGAGGCGACCAAGTGCTGGAGTCGTGAGTGCCACTGTGCCGCTGACGAATGGCGGAATTTGTGAAGTTTGATTAACTGACCGAGGTCGCTGAGGGGCCCGGTAAACTCGATGAAGTGGTAATCGTCGCTAGTTGTCGTAGAACGAAAGAAAGGAGAAACACTCAATTTAAACTCCGCGACTCGGTCACATGCTCGCGGCGCGTCGCGTAGCACGTGCGCTCAATCCGGATATCGACTCTTTGCGGAACATTATGTTGTAAGGAGGCGGAACCTGAATCCTCAGAACTCCGATCTGCTTGGAATATATTCCCTTAAGCGACATGCCTTGCATTTGCCAAATTACAGATTGATTACGGACAGTCGTTTCCTCATGTCAGATATGTTTCTGTTATTCGAGCGACGGCTTCACTGACCTCGATTCCATGTACAGTCCGCTATTTACCAGCGAAGACTAATATTCAGCAAATGCGCAAGTGGAAACGAAGACGATATACGGATCAGCGGATAAACCCGATGGATCACCGATGTGTGCTGCCGCATCACTCGGCAGACCGACGCTTAATCTCATCCACCCATGTCGAAGCGGCGTCCTTTTCTTTCCGCGGATCTGGCACTCGACCGATGAAGGCGTGAAAGCGGCGACGTCCTTATCGGCGCCTTTGAGTCCGTAGTAGCGCCTCGAAGCTTTCTGGCTTCTTCGTCGCTCTTTGCCACTCAAATGACGCTGCTCTTGGTCTCCACATTGCTCACTTCAACTTGGATCCTATGGCGTATCGTTAGGTTCTCCTTCAAAAAATCTCTCGACAATGTTCCTGGTCCATCCCCTCAATCGATTTGGACAGGTAAGAGCCCTGTGCACTTCAGTGGGTGTAGTAAGCAGCCTTTCAAGAAACTTCATGGCTGGGCTTTTCACACCCATATCGCCCATACATGTGAGGAACCGCAACACCGCTGCCTCACGGTCGACTGAGAGACATTTTAAGATGGTGGGGTCGTGCGCATCGATGGCCCTATGCGGGTACGTCCTCGGCACATCTCGAGTATGCTGGAACATATATCGAGGCCTTCACCTAGTCCAAGATCCTTTATGTTTTCGATCCCTTGGCTCTGCATCACATTATCGTCAAGGTACACCCAACTGTTGGTCAACTCATCATAGTATACTCTGACAATGCATTCAAGGACCAACCGATTTACGCCCGGAACGGCACTGATCTTCTGTATGTCGTTTCAAACCAATCATCCAAGAGCCCCTCTCGCTCACCCTTCTTTCGCGCAGTGTCAGCAAGCTCATGTTCGGCGAGGGTCTGCTGTCAGTGGGCTCTGGTGAATTTGCCCCAACTCCGACTGCAAAGTTTCGCGTTGGAGTAACGTGCTTCACCCATAGGCGCGCAGCATCGTAAACAGCGCAAAATGCTGAACCCAGTCTTTAATAACTCCATCTGCGCCGTCTAGGTATGAATTCAAACCCAACAAATTGCAGATGTGCCTAATTATGCGTCTCAGCTCCGGTGTTTTATGCCGTCGCTCACAAGGTTTGGTGTTCCGTGTTCTTCTCGATATCTGATGCCGAATGTGTGTCAGCTTCGTGCAGGACTGACGAGCAGAGTTATCAACGGCTCAGCCGAGGTGATTAAATCTTCGACTGGTCTCGGAATTTGCCCGCAAATTTCAGGTCGATATCCTGCGCTGGATGAACCGGTGTGCTCTAGAGCTCATTGGCCAGGGCGGGCTCGGCTATTCGTTCGACAACCTGGCGGACGACCCCGGGCAGTCTGCCCATCCTTACAGCGGAGCCATCTCAGGAATACAGTGCGTATTGGGCAGCCCAATCTTCTGATGCTGAATACTGATCACCCTCCAGCCCGCTGATAATGCAACTCAGCCTAGCATTCAGGTTCATCCTTCCTTGGGCGGGAAAAATCGGGAGCGCTCGCTTCCAGCGGGCGGTTGTGGACTGGGTTCCGTGGAAGGCGGTGCACGACTTCCGAGACATTGTGGACATTATGGATTACACGACACAACAGATATTTGACGCGAAGAAGAGCGCACACAATTTAGTTTACGCACGTCCGTCCTCATTCTTCAATCTTGCCTTCCAGCTTTTCAAAATTATTTCATACTTAATCTTCACTGCACCCAGGACCCTCACAGACGTCGTCCTCCCCCTCGCGACACCGCTCCGCGGCCGCGACGACGCAGCGATACACGCAATCCATGTCCCACGCGGCACAGACCTCATGCTCTCCATCCAGAGCGCGAACTGCGCTACAAGTATCTGGGGCCCCGATGCCGCGAAGTGGAAGCCCGCGCGCTGGCTCGAGCCGCTTCCGGGCAGCGTCATCGGCGCTCCTGTGACTGGAGTGTATCAGCATCTGTGAGGATCTCTTTACCAGTTGCGCTGTGAAGTTGAATTGATTGGCGCGCGCTAGGTTCACTTTCGGTGGAGGTCCGCGCGCGTGCATGTACGTCTTCGTCTCCAGACGAAAGATCCCCGATTGATTTTCAATTTATGGGTCCAAGCGGGTTCAAATTCTTTCAATTCGAGCTGAGTACAAACTTCTGCGCTTTCGTGTGATGATTCCGATTTTGGTTGACCACAGAGGTCGTCCTTGCCGTTGTGCTCTCTGCGTTCCGTGTTTCGATGCCCCAGAAGGAGATTGTGTGGAATCTTGGATTCATCGTGCAGCCCAGCGTTGAAGGCAGTGGTGACACGCAGTTGCCGTTGATTCTTACACTGCTATAGCGTTAGTGGTAAGTCCAGGCACATTAAGCCGAGCTATTTTTGACCGAAATAAAGGAGCGGACTTGACATTAATGGCTAGCTAGGCGCTATCCAACTCCGTTTTTAATTCGAAGAATTATGACGCCAACCCTCATACGACCTTTCAAAGCTCGAACTTCTATCCGATGAACCCTCCATCAGGTTTGACGGCTGAGATCTGCTCGGACTAAACCGAGAAATAAGCGACGATATTTCCGCAATGAAGAACATGACGGTCAGGATCGGAAGCGGCTATTTTGCAACCCACTGGATATGTTCCAGATTTATCTGAGAAGTAACCTCGGTGAGCCCTCCAAAATTAAAGCCAGATGAGTTGATCAGCTTTGGATCGAATGCGGCGACGATAGAACTTGTTGAAACAAATTAGGCGTTCAACTCCTGTCATTACAGCTCACAACTTGCGGATTCAATCTTCATAGTCTCACATTCTGATCCGAGGGGCAGTGGGTCTCACGATTAAATCCTCAGCGGAACCTCCGACGCACGCACCATTATCCGCGCGGATAGATTCGTCGATCCGTTCATGTCTCACTCCCAGTTTGCACTTATAAATTCGCACAACTTCGCCTCTCTTCAATCTCATTCCCTCCCACCCCATCTCGCGTCGACTCACTTCCGATTACTCACTCCCCACCCTACACTACAAAACAACACTCATACCTACAATGAGACTTTCCACCGTCGCCTTCACCGTCATGACGCTGCTCGCCCTGACGCGCGCTGCCCCCGTTGGACCTCTTGAGGTGAGATTCCCCTCACCCATATGTATATTTACTCGGCAGTTAACTCAAATCCCCCCCTCAGCGCGACACCGACGCCGCTTTCTCCTGGGACTCGGCTTCTCCCGATCAGCGCATCGCGTGCCTCGGGGCTATCGACCCGAACACCGTGACGCTGGAGGAGTTTAAAGCGTGGTTTGTGAAGTTCCAGGCGGAGAATGCAAGCAGCGGGAGCCAGAACCCGAGTGAGGCCGAGGGGCAACAGAGCCGGCGCCAGAGTGAGGAAGAGGGGGAGCAGGATCAGAGTGAGGCCGGGGAGCAAGAGGATCAGAGCGGGGGCCGACCAACAAGATTGATTGAACTCGGAGGATTTCGTTCGGTGGATACTTGAGGATGGACAGCATGGGATTACTTCGAGTTGATTATATATTCTTCAGGGAACGTATCAAGTTCATGTTGAAGCAGAGCGGCAGGGTGTCATAAAAACATACTACGTTTAGCACTACAAAACTCTACCCCCACCGACCTTGCCATCGGTGGATTTCGTCTGATCCAAGGACTCAGTGCCATTCATAGTCGGCGAAGGATCAGATGATTTTGCGCCGCCAATAGAATAGTTGTAGGTGTATGACATGGAGTCGATATCGTCCGACTTGTGGAGGAGACGATATGCGGAAATGGCCAGGACCTATGGTGGTCAGTTGGCACTTTTAATATTTCCTGGTATAATAACGTAATTTCACACTATGATTGTACTTTTGGCTGTGAAACTGAGTGCCCCTCAAAATCTTGAAGGAATCCCGCTGGACTCCAAGAAACAAATATTCCGACATACAGAGTCGAAACCCGGATCCGAAAAATACGGAATTATAGGCTGAGTTTTGAGGTGGTTAGTCCTGACCATGAGCCAGAAAAATCTGAAAATATTTGGACATGGACTACAAGATAATAGTATCACATTCACAAAATCTCAAGTACAAGAGTTGACATTGCCGTTGAAAAATACAAGCGAACATTATTTTTTTCGGATCCGGGTTTCGACTCTGTATATATGTCAGGGTACATATATATATATTCTGGAACATTCTCTCTAAACTTTTCACTCCTCTCTAAACTTTTGTTCAACTCTCTTAACACTTTCCATCCTCTCGAACTTTCTGCGAGCTGCTCTACAAAACATGTTCCAACACTAGGGTTAGCACAGCCACCGGTGATCAACGGTGGATTGCCGGACCTAGCGCCGGCCGCCAAAAAGCCTTGTACACTTAAGGAAGGTATCAAGTTGAAGGAAAGAAGCCGCTGCCAGTGAAAGAGAAGTGTATGTCACCACGTTGGAATTGAAATCGATTTGCAGTGAGTAAATAAGTATACTGAGCCTGGTAAACAATTGTGCGGTAACACACATTCAAAAGGATGCATGAGCTGTAAGTGAGAGTAGCTGTGCGCAGTTGTGCTGCGGGGTGAAAACTAAAGGGAAGACTTGAAAGAAAGGCCTACAATTTGACAAACACACTTAAATACATTGAGGCATGAGTTCAGGTTGTATTGTATGTAGTGTTTTCTCCAAGAGACCACCAGAGCAATGAAGGACACAGTGAAGGACATACCTGTCCTGAAATCCCTCACCTCCAGCCCATTGGGACACTCAGAGGGCATGTGGCCCTCCACACTGCTTCATGTGCGGAATCACAATTAGCGGTTGTTGCTCGCTCAGGAGGGAGGGAGGGATGCACCAGACCGGCAGGGAGCAATCCTGGGTGATGGAGCCCCTGCTCGCTGCAGTGGTAGCTGAACCAATTGAATTGAACTCAATACTTATTCTCTTTGGAAAGGAAAGGATGCACCAGCTGACATCCACTCCCCACACCTGTAGTGATTCCGTGGCTTGGCTTGGCTTTGTAGGGTGCATTATGGTTGCTGAAAACACTAAAAATCTCCACTCATAGGGTTTTTGCAATCTTGGCCCGCATACATGTGTTCAAATTGAATGAAATCAAAATCAACCCAACTAGAACATGGCATCAAAATTTTGAAGTTGTGAACAGACAGTTGCAAATGTAATATCTGGGAGCAGAAGTCTGGATACTCTTCTCACTTCTACCAATATCAATCTCTGGCAGAGGAAATTGGGCTTTTGGCTGGTTTATTCACCTAGGAGAAGTCATTTGCAGTGGGGGTTGTGTCAACGACACCACACCCACACTCAGACTCGTCGGCTAAAGCAGATGACTTGTGTCAGTGTGGCGCAAGTGAAAGGAGGTGCACCATTCTTGTGTAAACATGAGAGAATTCATCATTGAGATCACCATGCTGATCTGATCCCACTTTCATTTCTTCCTCCCACTTCCTCCCTCCTCCTGCTGTCCTACTGGCTGCCAGGGACAACACCTAGCTGCCTGCCATCACCTTCGACAGCTCAGCACAATGGAGAGTGGGGATCTTGGGTGATTATCAGGTTGAGACCATGCTGAAAGGTGTGTTTCCCCTCCTCACCAATTTATTTGTCTGCTCATGCCCGGTCCTCCCCCACACCTAAACATATGCAGAAAAGGTGCATGTTTACGTGCTTATATCTTGACTGGTTGCCCATTCAATCCCAGCGGTCATGTATGCCCATCTGAACCTCCTCTCCCCTTGTACCTCCTCCAGAAGCATGGTGGGGAGAAATTTTGCCTGCAACCACACAGAAATTTCAGGCTTGATCTGGGCGAAGTGTGCAGGGTGGTCCTACTAATAGCGGAACTTGTGTTCTGGAATGGCCAGATGCAAACATGCACAGAATGCAGGTGCAGTGCACTTGACATGTGATCATTTTGGGCGGAAGGTGACATGCTGTGAGCACATGCATCTGTGCTGTGGCCTAGTTGTGCACACTGGTGGGGCAGTACTATTAACCACTTGAACACATTATATGTACAGTACATTACATCATTTTAATACCACCTGTTTGCATCCAAATTTGTCCGCTGCTCAAGCTTGTAATATCAATAAACTCTCTCTTTAATTGTTCACTGGGCGTCATTAATTATTGCTTGATGGACCCAAACCTTGGCATGGGGACCAGCCTACAGTGGCACAAGTCGGGTTCAAGTGTGCCACAGTGGCACGAGTTAGTGGATCAACATAGGTGAGTCTGAGTGTGGGTGTCACTGCGGGCAAGTGCCATGGCCGTGGGTTCATGGCATTTGACTGGCGTGGGACTGACACTTGCCATGGTGTTTGCCTCGCATTTGCCATGGTGTTGCACAGATGATCAATTTCCCTTTGTCTATCGGGAATGGCCGGACTGGTGATTGACCCACAAGGTGTGGCCAAATGTTAAAAGATCCAAAGTGAAACAATAAATTATGTCTTCCACTGTCTCGCTGAGCTGCTATACCTTGACACAGAAACCAGTTGGAGAAAGGAGTCTGAGCAGTACCAGTGTATTTTCAAAGAAGACAAGTACTAGTACAAATGCAGCTGCATGAGGTTTGTGATGCTGGTGTAACAATGCACATTCAGTACCAGCAAATTGGATAGCAGACAGGAAGCTGGGGGTGTATGTATTCCGGACAGGTGTTTTTTGATGGAGGATACACAGTTAGCTTTGTGGGAGCTGTGCTTGTGTGGGGATTCAAAGAGGGTGCGTGCAGTTTCATTCCACTTTCCCTCCTCGCTTCTAAAATATGGGTGACACATGAACATGAAGTCGGAATATGTATGTAGACTTGGACAAATGATGGGTCTTCCTTTACCTTTAAAACAAACACTGCATGGTACCCATTTCAGAATTCAACAAAGAATGTGGTCTGCGTAAACATACTGCAGAAGGAATTTGAAACCACAGCCTAAGAAAATCACTTTAATACTAGTGTGCATCGTCGACAATCCCAACGCACACCTGCCGTACACCTCACGTGCACTCTCTGCACTCTTCAGACTCGAAACCAACCATTTCCCACTGATTTCCCACGAACTTCGGAAGTGACATCGGCCGAAAACAACCAATCTTTGTGCAATGCCTGTGCAACACCATGGCAAGTGTCGATCATATGCTGTGAACCCACGGCCATGGCACTTGCCTACAGTGTGTGGCGCAGTTGGTTGGTCCCCTTTGCAGCAGGGGTCACAGAGCCGCAGCTCAAGCCACAGCTTACAGTTTGCCAACCCTCAAGCCAAAGCCAAAGCCATCCCCAAGCCATGATATTTGGCTTGGCTTGATAAGTCATGGCTTTGGCTTGCTGGTTTCAAGCCACAGAACCACTACTGCCACACTTGTGCCACTCCTGCTACTGTGAGCCAGTGGATGGCCACCATGGGAGACATGCAAGGAGTGGCATCAATTCCGATGGTGAGGGCAGTGCGGGTGCAGAGGAGTAGGAACATTAGTCTCTTGCAGCCAGACTTCAATAATACTGAACTCGTACCTCGTTATATTGAAGTCTGTTATTAACCGCGGGGGTCCGATCAGGGTAAAAGCTTGTTACATAATCTGCACAGCCACACCACTGGATTTCGATGTTTTGTGCCTACAGGATAGATACTTGAACTAGTTTTTGCTGCAGATGTATCTATACTAGTACACTGAATGTTCCTGCCTGCTCAGATTTTTAGCTAGAGCTCAGAATCCGGACGGATGAAGCGCCAAAGCATAACATGTGACTATCACTTGTGTTGGACTTCGAGCCTCAAACAGCACTCCAAAAGTCCAAATAAATTGGAGGGGCTTTGCAATGGTGAATCAAACATTCTGTATGCTGGAATTTCTTGAAAATATTGATGCTAGTTTCGCGGTCGCCTGTCGAAGAACGGTGTGGCTGTGCTGATTATATAACAAGCCCTTACCCCAATCGGGACCACGCGCTTAACAACAGACTACAGGAACATTGTGCAGAAGTGTCATGAATCGCCCGGGTTCTACTTTTTCGCGCGACGCGTCCGTACGGATACAGACGCGTCTTAGCGGCACGGGACTCTCATGACGCCACCATGTGACCTTCTCACGGTTGAAACCCGGCCTCGGATTCTAAAAGCCGCAGACTCGGGGAGTCTGCGCCACGGAATACAGAAGACGTTAGGGCTAGGAACCCGTATAGACGGACTCTAGTCCCCGGACGCACCAAGGGCTGACACAGGAGAGTACACGGAGTACAGGAGTGGTTGCAAACCCGATCGGGGTTTGAACCACTGGGGACGATGACACTTAGGACTAGGAAACCCGAACGTCGGGTCTCCTAGGTCCACCGACGCCACGGGAACCAACACAGAGGAGTCCAGGAGCATCAGCATTAATGCTCCTTAATGCTACGTTGCAGGAACTGATCGCGATTGACCGCGATCGCTTTAATTTATTAGAAGCCTATATAAGCACGGTAGAATCTCCATGTACAGTAGATTCTACCTCGTCTAATCTCAGGCTTCTACCTTGGCTTGACATAGGCATTGTCTCCACTCTGTCCCGCTTCCCTCGCACCGTACTACGGGTTGTATCCACACCTCGGGTTTTGTACCTGAGTGGATATCATACCCTCTTCGACTCGTTCCGGGTTCCGCCTCGCATCCCGACCTACGACATACGGCCTCCTAGGGAGGACGCCGTACGACTGGTCCTACTGCTCGGGGAACACACGAGCTATTAGCGTCTATCGGGTTTCTCCTGGTTGGGGTTCTCGCCGGGTTACTCGTTGTTTAGCCGACCCAGAGGCCGTTGCTGACAAGAAGGGAGAAAGCAAGAAAAAGGAACTAATGGTGATGTGTGATGGGCACGTGACATATGCGATGCGATCAACATAGGGACAAATACAGCATAATCAGTATCAGGTCAGCTCAGGGGTTGCTTCTTTGACTGTGCTGAGGCAGATGGGCTGCCTGTCGATAATCCCAATCATTTTCGACCACAAGACAGTGAGCTCATACAGTATAATCTGCTCGACACTGCTGGCGGCTAGGACGGAACTATCTTTTAAAGTTCAACAAGCGAGGTATAAGTTCAGATTTTGTTGAAGACTATTTTGGAAAGATAAAGTGTATATAGATAAATAAATAAAAATTCAGCATATCCAAGTTACATACCTACTGTTGTGTCTAGCATTATCATCAGCTTGAGTAGAAAAGACATTGGGTTTGAGCCTTGGAGGGTGCTCAGCAGCAGATTTGACAGGTGTTGACTTCATCCATCTGGAGTTGAATGCGAATTGATCCTTTTCAGCTGGTAGATTTGGGATTGTGAAAGGAAGATCAACAGATGAGATTGAGAATTGGTGGCGAGACTTGAGTTTTGCAACCTTGAGGAGGTGTAAGAGTGTGATGGGGCATACCTACCACATCGAGAATGAATGTGAGTAGGTACATACCATTGTTGCCTCAGGTTTCTGACTGTTTCCAGCACCCACCAGTGGGTTCAGGTCCAGTTCCAGCTCAATGGTTAGAACAGGTTGAGTGGGTGGATGTTGTTCCATCCTTGTGTTTGTTTGTTCAAATTCAAACTACACTGTTCTCTCATAATTCAGACCTTGTTGATTCAATTCAAACCCAGTCTTGCTAAGGCCTTTCCCAAATTGTTGTTTACAAGCTTGAGCACCTCCAGTACTCGGCTACTATTGGGTGTGAGCACCTTCTAGAGTATGGTTCAGCTGACTAGAAATCTGGGAGATGCATAATCTGCTCGATGCTGCTGGCAGCTGGGACGGAACTGGCTTTGAAAGTGTATATAAATAAATAATCAAAATTCAGCATATCCAAGTTACATAAATACAAGGCAGGAGTCTATAAGAATAGAGTTTAGCATGAAGTTGTGATAGAGGTAAAGTCTAGAAAACATGTTCTGGTGAAGCATCAACATGTACAGTTTCAACCTTGTGAATCTCAGATGTTTCTCTGTTCAATGAACAATCTGGTGCACTCAAAGTGGTGAGTTGTAGTAAAGATTTGTGACAAGCTTTGTCCAGAGTTGAAAGCCTGACATCAATTTGAGCCACATCTTTGACCTGCAATGACCGCTCAAACAGGGGGCGTGCTCTCTTCCAGAAGCCAATTGCCTTCAAGGTATGACCTTGTTCAGTTGCTAGGTCTCCCAGACGTACCATGCATTGTGCCCGGCTGCAATGTACATCCATGTAGGTAAATCCCTCCAGGGCCACTATATAGAGATTGGTGGCTGTTTCATCATCTTTGGTGGCAAGGAACACATCTCCGAGAAAGACAAGTGCTTTGTGGAGTGCCAATTTGTCTTTGGATTTGTAGGCACGTCCACAGTACATCACTGGCCATCTAGTGTGTGATTCAGAAGCTGGCCAAGCTTTGACATCTGCAAGTCTTCCCAAGCAAAATAATTCAACCTCATTGTCTTGTCCCTGGAGGGAAGTGAGGCACTCTTTGAATTTGACATTTGCTATCTCAAAATTTTCATCTGCGAGCTGGATATCAGCCTCGATCATGTGACAGCGAATACTGTCTCTTGGGTTCATAAAAGTGCTGGAAATATATTTTGCTTGGCTTAAGTTGTGGGATGCACCTCTTGTATCTCCACAGATTGTGGCAACATGTGCAATATTGAAAAGTGATGCTGTATAGGAAATGGGATTTTGGGCAGGAGAATAGGTTTCAACTACTTGATTGTAAATGTTTCTGGCTTCGGCATATTCCGACTTTTGCAGATGGATCTCTCCCTGTGATATTGTAATTTGATGGGCTAGGCGCCCATCAGCCAGGCCACAGATACCAAGCATCACTTTACTTCTGTGTAGTTGGTCTGCACTCTGCTTGAATTTGCCTAGGGATGTCAAACACATAGCTTCAATCACCAGTGCTCTTGCTCCATTATAGAAATTTCCAGAAATTTGGGATAGCCTCTGTGCTTCACTGGCGTGTACTTGGGCAGTACAATACTCTCCAGTCATACATTGGAGCCAAGCAATGTCTAACAAAACAGCACACTTGTGGCTGCTGTCTGGACACATCTTTGCCAATTTGAGTGCCCTTGGTAAAATTGCATAGCTTGAGGGTGATCAAATTTAGAGGTGAGGGAGTAGATACCCACTGCATTGTAGAATTTGGCTAAGATGGGGCCATATTAAATTATGATGGCCGGGGAAGGAGGAACACTCACATTCAAGGAGAGGATTGTTGATAAGTTCAAGAATACTTCTTGCCTGAGTTATGATTTGTTCCCCATCAAAGGTGGGGTAGTGGGTGGTATGAATACAAAACTTGTATCATAACTTGAATCTTCAGGTGATGGTCATCCAGTCCAGATACAATGGGTTGAATACACTCTATCAGTGCCAAAGCACCACGTCCAGTGGTCCGGTAGAATGAGCTCAGTGTTGATATACTGTAGATGGTATCCCTAAGATCTAGAGTGTTGTCATATAGCCCCCATTGCAGGACCTCTTGGAAATTTGCCAGATTCTGGGTTATTTGATTAACTACCTGCCCCAACTGCCCTCCACTATACTTCTCATATAACTCCAAAAGTGTATAGAACAGCTTGCGAAGACATTGCACAAGGGCTATAGATGGAGGCAAGAACTGCTGGACATGTTCTCGTACAGGTATCAGTGACTTAAGTCGCCAGTTGCTGTCCTGATACGCTAGGGATGTGGCGAGTAACACAGTCTTGCAACTGAGAATATTGGGAATTGGAAGTTTGCTTTGGACCAGTTCAGCATCAGAGAGCCCGTCAGGGAGGATTGAGAGAAGGCTCAACAATCCCTTGCTATTGGATGTGATTCGAGGACTGGAAAGGGAGAGCTGAATGGATGCATCCAAATTGGATTTTCGGTCATGGCCCACAGAGAGCAGTGCTGTCCTCTTGGTGTCCCATCGAGCCAAGACATTTGTAAGACCCTCATAGTCAGACAAATGAGCCATGAGGTCTACTGCTAGGGGCATATTATCTGTGAATTGGAGGATTTTCTGTATCTCCTCCTTTCTATAGATATTATCTGTAATATCCATAAACGTTTGCTGTGCAGCTTCAGCTGACAGAGGTTGGAGTGGCAATAAAAATGGGTGGGTCCAATGGACTTTGGCAGGCCTCTCTGCTCCTCGCATTGTAATCTGCTAGAAGTTAGAGACACAAAATTGAGCCACTGGCAGGACATACTATGAGTGCAAGATGCTTCACTGTTGTGAGCAGTGCAAGGAAGTCTTCAATTCCATCTCGGGACTGAATTGGTTCCCACACTGTTTCAAGGTTGTCCAAAACCAGAAGACAAGATGGCTTGCGTGACAAGTACTGAACAATAGGTCGTGTGAGATCTTTTCCTGGCTTCAGCCCAACATGTAGTCCAATGAGTGCAGAAAGTTCAATGCTGGTGCTTGCAGATTCTGCACTGACAAAAAGTCTTTCTTCGAATTTTGAAGAAGTGTCTGGATGGTGTAAGACTGCTCTTGCAAGGCTTGTCTTTCCCATTCCACCTCCTCCAAGAATAGCTATTCTGGGTGACTCCTGGCTGAGAATTTTCATGATGTTCTCCACCTCTGATTCACGGCCATGAAAGATCTTGGGCTTTGAAGGCAACATTGAAAATGAAGTTGAACTTGCCAGAAAGTGTAAGAAAGAGTTCATTGATAAATAGGGCCCAATACCTGTGTTTGGAGTCATTTGGACCCAGATTAAACCTGCCTCCCACTGAGTTAGGGATGAACAGGCTGTGAACTGTGTACATACCGATGACCTGCTTGATGTTGTACTGCCATCAGACAGGGTCTGAATGAGTTCAAGTAACTCCTCATGCATTTGCTGGGTGGTTTCCTTTATGGCATTAATTTCACTGATCATTGCAGGCCCTGTGGTAATCTAAGCACAGTCAATCAACCTTTTGTAAGAAACTATGAATATAGACTGCACCTTGAAGACTTTTGAAGCTTGGGCTAATCCTGCATGACAGCCTTCAAGTAGGTTCTGCATTTCACTATTACGAAACAGGTTCTTGAGCTTATTTCCATCCTGTTGTGCCTCGAGAAAGGTATATATCTTGTGAAGAGTTCTAGAGAAGAAAGAAGTCTAGCAGCTACTATCTCCTGACTGGATCCAACGTACTCCATGAACCTCCCAATGTTGTCCAGCATTATGGGAGCCAGGGATCCAACTGTTTCAGACTTCAGGTGGAGACTGATAATTGCATACAGGACTGGATGAATGCTCTCCATCAGCTGAGCACATTCATTTTTATTCTGTTTCACACTCTATGCCTTCCTGTAAGTCTCTCAATTATCAATGGGCAAGCTTTCTTACCTGAACCATGCTAATCAAGGATTCAATAGTATTTGCAATGGACTGTATAAATGGTGGCCCAAATGCATCATTCAGCTCCTTAAGAAGTGTTAGGGTGGGTGCCAAGCACTGTACAATGTTGGTGACACGAATTTCTGTGAGGGTGGATTGGCGGACCATCTTGAGATAGGGACCAAAGATGGGGCTTGCATCTTATATGTGTTCCCTGCAGCAGTGTCTCTGCTAGGGAAAATTGATTGCCCATCCAACTCAGCTGCAAGATTTCTCATGTTCATCTGTCTGATTTGTGCCTGGATTGAATCAATACCAGAATAGCCCATATCTAATATTCACCCTGCTCCAAAGGTTCTGACTTAGGCCAGGTGCCATAATACTGGTCTGTCCATTGCCCGAGAATCCGAGGCACACACCCAATGGCCAAGAATTCGAGCTTGAATAGCGCTACAGCAAGTCCAAATCCAGGAACATAAATACAAGGTGCAGTGACAGATTGATCTACTGTATCATTTCGACCAAATGTTCAGGTGACAGGTGACAGGGGGTCGTGGACTGAACAAATTTAACCGTGGTGACAGTGACATCACAATTTTAAGGCTCAAAATGCGTAAAAAATGCAAAAATTTTGAGTCCGGCAAACGCTGGACTTCCATTTATGGTAATTTTCTCATGATTGCCGGGGGGTGAACACTAAGTCCAGTGAACATTTGTGGTGACAGGTGACACCCCGTGTCCGAAACGATACAGTACTACTAAGGCTGCAGGCATCGCTGCGTCCGCATCAAGTGGCAAGTCCGCGTATTGTCCCTGAAGCAACATCGTTTCTCCCACACTATGAAGGGCAGTGATTGTAGATCCGGTTGTTCGTCTGTTTGCCTCGTTCCTACACGATGCATATGGCAGGAGCAACTTCAAGCGCGACTGAATATGGAGTTTTGATCTCTCACGGACCCGCTTATACTGAAGAACTTCTGACAGCGTAGACGTTGACGGCGGAGGTTACCCCGGGCCCCGCATACTTAAACCGAGGCAAGGGATCCAGATGACAGCCAGGGACAGCGAGAACGTCTCGACGAAGCGGTAAGCGAAATTTGTATCGTGATCCGCTTGCGGTATGCAGACGCCTTTTCCATTTATAGGGCCGGAAGAATAGATCCATATAATTCCTTATGGGTCCATGCTGAGGAATACTGTAGTAATCTGACCAACTGTTCAGGTGACGCGTGACGCCAGCCTCTGAACTGAACTTTCTAGTGCGGATGGTCTTTTCCTCCGCCACCTGACCTCGCCTAGCACTGTACTAACGACCCATCATACGCTGGCTGTGATTTGGGTCACACGGCGTTTGAAGCGGCATTCACCGAATGCCGCCCTTTCCCTGTTTTATAGATTCTAGGCTGGAATCTCTTCAGTGGGTCCCGCAATTAAATAACCCTGAACACCATTCTCTGACTCGCTCTTGCTGGTCTAAAAGAGTCGACGAACCTCCGAAGCCCAAACTTTTCTTCACTCGTGTCTCCAATGGTCGGTTGGATTCAGCCATCAGCCACCACAAAGCGAGTGATGTGGTGACTCTGGTGGTGATTGCAATCCTCGCGACTTTGGTGCGCTTGGGGATCAGAATTCGCACCCGCCGATCAGCGCAGATATGTATATTTTCTAAGGAAAAGATTGTTGGCTTATTCGCTTGCAGTGACTCACCTGTAGGATGCTCTTCGTCATCTTTGCTGCCAGTCTACTTACCACCGTCGTGTCCGTTTTTTATTGCTCGGTCCTGCTGGTCCAATTGAGGGTGTCGCGGTGCAGGCGGAGGTAAGGTCCGTCCGAGAAGCCAGACGTCCTCTACCCTCTTGGTAGGCTGCCACCGCCCTCCTCGTTGCCAATGCCACTGTGCTGACGACAGTCGTGTATCGTCTCTTCCGCAAGTCGGACGATTGGGACTCTAACCCGTACACCTACAGCTACATACACTCTTCGCCCCAGCGGCGCAGCCAAAGAAAGAGGGTTACGCAATGGGCCGCGTCGACCACCCAGTACCGTCGTCTCCCACGACCCAACTCGCACCGTTTCGGAGACCGCGATTGGCTCTGCCATGTACATGACGAATCTATCGAGGAGAAAAATCGGTGGGGATGAGGAGACCGCGGAGCACACCGCTGTTTTCGTTCGGGCCGGCATCCAGCACACGGGTAATTTTGACTCGGGCGAACGGGTCAAAACCACCGTTGCTGTGGCGGATACGGGAAACAGCGCTGGCTGTCCGTCGCGATCGACGCTTGAGCTCGACGAGGGAGACGTCTAGATTTCCCCAGGGCCCCATGTTTACTTATCGCTTGTACATAGCTCTGTGTGTCGAGATGAGTGGTTGCAACTACATATATGCTCCTTTTTTGGATGCGCGATGAGATGCAGTACAGGACGCACGTACCGTTTTCAGGATATACCTCGCAACTGCTGCGTCATACCTAGCAGAGACCGACGCGAACCCGGTGGAGCGCACCCATGTCCATCTCTATTTCGGATTGGGGTCGGACGCGCCCCCTACTTACATAGTCCGTCCTCTGGTTCGACCTCAATGCGCCGTAAAAGTGGTCCTATGAGGCAATATACGAATTTCAAGCTCGGCTGATAGCGCGTAAAGCCTTGTGTGCGGAATCCATCCGAAGCCCGCTTAACGTAACAAGCGAGCACGTGATCGCGTTTTTCAGTAGCTTAGGCGTACAATTCACTGAAATATTTACACTGTCCACCGCGGGCACCTGTCTTTTCTTTTTTTTCACACTGCTCCACGTTCCTCCCACCTTGTGGGTGCTTTTACAACGCCTAGCAGAACCGCAAATGCCCACTCAGGCCCCCGGCCACGGCACTCAGAAGCGCGACGACCACGAGGCGCCGCAGGAACTTCTGCACGGGGGAGCGGGGCGGGCCCTTCGCGCCGGCGACGTCGATGGAGAGGATGTCCTCTGTGGTCAGCTCTACGGAGAACGAGCATCAGACCAAACGGGGGCTGAACGACGAGCAGGGACGGAACGCACCGAGATCCCCCGCATTGAGGTACCCGAGCAGGCGCTCCTTCTTCGAGCTCGTCCTACATACGCGGGACGTGTCAGCGCGCGACTCAGACGCAGTCAGAGAGGGGGAGGTAGGGGGCGACGCACGTGACGACCACCGCGCCCTTTGCCTTCGTCCACGCCAGCAGGACCTGGTCCGGGGTCACGCCCAGCCGCGCGGCGATTGAGTTCACGGGCGCGTCCACGGGGCCGCCCGGGAGGGAGGTGATGGGGCTGGCGTGTGTGCAAGCGTTCGTCGAGAGTGTGCGTGAATTCAGTTGCGTGGCGGGTGTGGGAGGGAGGGGAAGGGGTGTTGGTCAGCGAGTTGAAATACAATTACGATTGAGAATAATAAGTGTGAAGGGTGACGCACATGAGTGCGCTGTATGCCTCGATCACGATCTTGTTCGTTGCGGCGAACTCGAGGATGGGGAGCTGCCGCGCGTAGACGTAGGGTGGAGGAGGATCTGCGCGATGCGTCGTTATACTTGGCCGCACTCGACCCGAGACGTTGCTACACACCTGGTTCGCCACGGGCTTGACCTTCGCGGACGCCAGCAGGATAGCAAGGTCCGTAACCTCGAAGTTGGACACACCGATGCTTCTGCGGGGATGGGGTGTCGTTAGCATGAGAATAGCATGACGATATGGAGTAGGATATGTATAGGAAAGTTGAGAAGAGTGATAAGATAATGGATAATGGATGAGGCGGACGGGAACGAGAAGAGTAAGAGTAGACGCACTTGACGAGGCCCTGCGCCTTGATGTCCTCCATCTCCTTCCACGCAGTGGGGATATCGGGCACGGCGAGCCGCGGGTGGTGGATGAGGTAGAGGTCCACGTAGCTCACGCCCAGCTGTACACCAATTCAATTCAGCATAAAATCACCATAACCGCAGCGCGGAGTGGGAAGAGACAGACGCACGTTCTTCAAGCTGTTGTGAATGGAGGTCTTGATATCCAGCCCGTCGAGGCCAGAGTACTTCGTGGTGATGAAGATTTCCTTGCGCTCGAGCCCGCTCTCACGGATCGCGACGCCCGCCTCGGCCTCGTTCCTGTACGCCTGCGCGGTGTCTGTCGCAGCGTCAGTCTTCCTCCTTGGTTCCTCCGCCCTCGAGCGCAGGTGAGCCGGACGCACCGACATGCGAGAAGCCCACAGAAATGGCCTGGTCGACCTGGCTGATGGGCCCGTCGCCGTTGCCCATCTTCCACGTCCCGAAGCCGATGCTCGGGATTTCGCGCCCTAAACGGTGGTTCAGTGCAAGCTCAATGAAGACGGACAGAGGGGACGACCGTCGTTCAGCTGGATAGGGTCCCAAGGCATGTCGTCGAGGGAGAGGAGAGAAAGCGGAGCGAATGACGTGAGAGACGCAGCATATGGCGCTCGGCGGATAGCTCGGCAACTGGCCTGATAAGGTAATGTTCATTACACGCGGAAGCACTTCCCAAGCGAAGAAGGAGAGAGACCTAAAAAAAACCCAGAGGCTTACTTTCATATGGCAGCACCCCGAGTCGAACGAGGAATCTCAAGAAACTTGTCCGTTTGAGGAGTGGATACTGAGCCCTGATGTGCACCGTGCACTTTGCTGCCCTTCTCTGTATATTCTGCAGGCAGGACAAGCACAGTTGTATTACACTGAAGTGCTATCCGGCAGGGAAACGTTACGGGCAGCACCTCGAATCACACGAGGGCTTCAGGTTGGAACCTGATGCACACAGTGCGATTTATCGGTTTGCTCCTATACTGCGAAGGGCGGATGACCCCAGTCAAAATCTTTCAACAAGATGCTCT